>JAUEKX010385353.1:0-19571 GCA_031834005.1 Dendronotus venustus
CCACTCAAAACACCTCCTTGAACTGCAGCACCATAAGCAACAGCTTCATCAGGGTTTATTCCTATTAAAAATAAAATTAAACAATCTTACTACTTATAAGAATACCATATTATTATTCTATTTGCTGATCCTGTGGAGGACTTAAGAATTTGATGTAAAAGTATTGCTTATAGGAAATTATTGTACCACTATTAATGCAGATAAAGTAATATAGCAGAAAGAGATTGAAGGTGATGAATAATTAACAGTAAATACTGAATTATAGAGAACAATCTAAAATATAATTTTGAAAATTAAATTACCTCTGCTTGGTTCTTTTCCACCAAAGAAGTCTTTGACCAAAGATTGAACTTTAGGAATACGAGTAGATCCACCAACAAGAACAATTTCATCAATTTCAGATTTTTTGAGACCAGAATCATCCAAGACTTGTTTGACTGGTTTAAGAGTAGATTTGAAAAGATCCATGTTCAATTCTTCAAATTTAGCTCTGGTCAAGGTTTCAGAGAAGTCTTCACCCTCAAACAATGATTCAACTTCAACTCTGGCTTGGTGAGCAGTACTGAGGGCACGTTTGGTCTTTTCAACTTCCCGTCTGAGTTTTTGGAGAGCTCTGTTATCTTTTCTGATGTCTTTTCCCTTCTTCTTTTTGTACAACTTGAGAAAGTATTCCATCACACGTTGATCAAAATCTTCACCACCAAGATGAGTATCACCACTTGTTGAGACGACTTCAAAAACACCGTTGTCAATAGTCAATAAGGAAACATCGAAGGTACCACCTCCAAGATCAAAGACAAGGATATTCTTTTCTCCTTCTTTTTTGTCAAGACCATAAGCAATGGCAGCGGCTGTAGGTTCATTGATTATACGCATAACATTCAAACCAGAAATAGTACCAGCATCTTTAGTAGCTTGACGTTGTGCATCATTGAAGTAAGCGGGAACAGTAACAACAGCATGAGTTACTTTCTTACCCAAGTAAGCTTCAGCAATATCCTAAATTTGGAATGCATTAATTAATTAAAAGTAATGTCATGATAAATTTGTATGTTATGGTTTGTGCTTATTCAAAATTCTAAATGTTTTTTAGAAACAATTCCTTTCTCTTGAACTTGACTTCCCCATTAAGTCTTTCAAAATTTATAAAATCTATAAAAGTTAAATTTTACGAATGTTTTCAAGCTTGAGGATTTGTTTTTCAAGAAGTTTTTAAAAATTGATCTAAATTGTGTTAGAGCTTGCCTGTTGTGATATCATATTATTATATTCTTTCAAGGTTGATATAAATAATGTAGAGGGACATAATAATAGTGCTGAATAGATAGATAATAAATAGTTCTCATATCTATAAATTACCTTCATTTTGTTCAAAACCATAGCACTGATCTCTTCAGCGGCAAATGTTTTTGCTTCTCCTTCCTTAACATCTACTTGGATATGTGGTTTGTTGCCTTTTTCAACAACTTTAAAGGGGAAGTATTTCATGTCAGCTTGGACAGATTTTTCACTCCATTCTCGGCCAATTAATCGTTTGGCATCAAATACAGTGTTTTCTGGATTTGAAGTCAATTGATTCTTAGCAGCATCACCAATTAATCGTTCACCGTCTGCTGTGAATGCAACATAAGATGGTGTGATACGGTTTCCTTGGTCATTTGGTATGATTTCAACACGACCATTTTTGAAAACACCAACACTAATTTAGAATGAAACACAACAATTAACAAAATAATAATATTACTTAACACTTAAGATCATGTTTAAGTTATGTATTAAGCTACCGCTTGGACTGGGAGGGGAACATCATTCCCACTTGTCATACTAACAAGCTTCAATATTAGTGAACCCAAAAAAACTGAAAAAATAATAATAGGTTTGAGAATAAGTTACTTACCATGAATAAGTTGTACCAAGATCAATACCAACAACAGTTCCTATACTTTCTTTTTTATCTTTTTCTTTCTCTTCCTTCTTTTCCTCTTCACAATATACAGAGCATGCTACAAGTAGCAATACGAGACAAAAGTATTTCATCTTGGACAAAATATTGGCGCTTCACCACTGTACGACCTTTCCAAAATAACTTTACTGTTCAAAGTGTATTTGACCAACGTGATCGCTCTATGTTATATGTACAGATTTTTCAAGCAAAACATCAACATCAAAATCGTGTTTTTCGCGGATTGGCCGAAAAGATATAAGTGGAGAAACATGATTGGTTAATATTATTCAAGTCTTGCGTAGCTGCAAGGTCAGCAAAAAATCGATTAAAAATTAAATATGGTGTACGTAGATGTGACATGTAAACAACACGTATCATTGGCTGCAAGCGTCGAAAAACAAATCGAGATGGCGAATGAAATGAGATTACACGAGGATTTAATCAGCACTTTCGTTTTCAATCGGTTTCGCATCCTCACTTATCATTTCTCCTTCCATACTCGTTTAGGAACTAATATAAAGCTTATATTAATATTATAATAAAAATTAATAATAATAATAATAATAATGTGTTCCAACCACCTTTCTATCTCGGACATTGGAAATTATTGAAGAAAAACAAACAAAATTTTGTATATTTGTTTAGTTACAGTTTGAACTTGAACTACTAAAAAATTTTGTTTTTCTTAATTTATCTTTGAGATAAATGACATGGTTATTTATAGGGGCACCTCCCTTTTGGCTTATATATAAACATGATATTCAGAACTGTTACATGATTTTTAGGATTTTAAAACTCTTAAATCGACTCTTAAGCTAAAAAATATTGTTTTTTCGATTGATAACAACACATAGTAATAGAAATTGAGCCCATAAACACTTTCTACAAAAATATTTTATCAAAAGATATAATTTTGTATATAAGCATATATATATATACTATTTTTCGTCAACGGAAATATTACCTTTTTTCTAATTTTATATTCCTTGATCTCCTTTATACCATAACGTTAACTATGCACACTGTAGCAAACCAGAAGTTTATTCAGGGTTCAGACAGACCCTGGAAAACCTGGAAACCCAGGGAAAATTTTTTCTTTTGACCCAACTCAGGGAAACTTGGGGAATTTTATTTCAAGTTTAACTCTTCAGATTGAAACTTGCTGGTAAATTTAATGAAACCACTTTAAATTCCAAGTTTTGCATAGATTTTATCACCTACAAGGTATTAAGCTGGAAAAAAGTGTCACTAAACAATGGAATAACATTTTAGTCCTCCGGTAATATCCTTCTATCGAAAAAAATTCTTGTAGAATTTTACTCAGGGGAAAAAGTACCTAAATCAAGAATATTTCAGGGAAAATGCCTTGAAAATGACCAAAAACTCAGGGAAACTCAGGGAAAATTTTTTGTAAGGCTGAACCCTGTTATTCATCTTGGTGTTTCCATTTACACCTCTGTTCATTTGCCATTTTCAATTTTCAGCTTCTTTTCACTAATTTATTGATATGCACCAAGTTGCGAAATTACAGAAAAAGTATATATATATATGTATATACATGAACAATTAAGCTATAGTGACATTTTTTATGCTAATCAGCAAGCTTTGTTCAAAAAAGGAGAAATAGTCTTCTTAACACTTGGCTTGGCGTGTTTCAAAGTCTCAAAGTCTTAGTAATTTTGGGAAGATCAGATGTTGATGATGGTAAAAATGAGGATTTTCATGGCTAATATATCGTGAACTAAATGCTATTTTGGAAAGTAGTAAAAACTTTCATCTATTATATAACTTTTTGATATGCACCCTTTAAATACCCTTATTACCCTTTAAATATACCAACACTAATATATGCAGTATATATATATATATAACACAACTAATTACTAAAAGACTCAAAGTAAAAACATTTATTATTACCTTCTTTGTTTTGATTTTGAATTTCTCCCCATATATATGTCATAAACTATTACATGATATATATATATATATATATATTAAAACATTAGTTTTTAACAAAACTAGTTTATAGTCTTGTATAAATTTTCAATGAATCTGGCTTTACAATATGGAATCTTTTATTAACCTTATTTCTCTCACAAAGGTTTCTATACTATAGGCATATTTCAAAAGTGATTTTTTGGATTTGATTTTAGTATATTGGTTATATATATTTATATATAAGGTAGATGCACTTATTCTTTTAGTTACAACCAGAGCTTAAATTAACAAAAATTTGGACTGTTTTTCTCCATTTATTTTCAAGATAATGTTGATGAGGAAAATAGGACCATATGTTGATAATAGGGGCAGGTACCTTATATATATATATATCAAGTAATTTTTGGCATGGGTGGATCCTCTTAGATTACTAAAAATAGTATTTCATGATATTATTTTATTATTTTCTGTTTTTAGATGAGGCTACTTGAAAGAATCTGTTTAAGTAATAAAAATAACGTCATTCAGATGTGTTGTTGGTTCACCACAAGAACTAAATCTTATGTAAGGCTCAAAAATGCTCAAAGTCCAGAGGAAATATTTAAAGGTATAATTAAAGGCAATAGAGGGGCCTTAGCAAAAGGAATTACATTGACAGAATCAAGAAGAAAGGACCATATAGATGATGCACATCTACTTCTCCGTTTAACTCTTGAACACTTAAAGAAATCAAAGGATAAGCTGACTTTTCGTATTGGACTTACAGGATCTCCAGGTGCTGGAAAAAGTACATTAATTGAAACACTTGGAAAACATTTAACTGATTTTGGTCATAAGGTTGCTGTTTTAGCAGTGGATCCATCTTCTGCAAAGACTGGTGGCTCACTTCTTGGAGATCGTACACGTATGATAAAACTTTCCCATGATCCAAATGCTTTCATCAGACCCTCACCATCTTCTGGTACTTTAGGTGGTGTTACTCGCAAAACCAATGAAGCAATAGTACTTTGTGAAGGTGCTGGGTATGATGTTATACTTGTTGAAACAGTTGGCATTGGGCAATCTGAATTTGCTGTTTCCGATATGACAGACATGTTTGTTTTGATTATACCTCCTGGCTCAGGTGATGAGCTTCAAGGTATTAAAAAAGGTGTTGTAGAAATGGCAGATCTTGTTTTAATAAATAAAGCAGATGGTGACTTACTGCCAGCTGCAAGGAAAGTACAAACAGAGTATATGAGCGCTTTAAAATTGTTGAGAAGGCCTGGTGAGAAATGGACTCCAAAAGTTTACCCTGTTTCAGCATTGCATGATGAAGGACTGGATAAAGCATGGTGGAAGATGCAGCAGTATCAGTCTAAAATGCTAGAGGATGGTAGTTTTTATGAGAAACGTCGTTCTCAATATACCTCTTGGATGTGGAACTATATTCAGGATAATATCATGGAAACATTTCTTTCGCATGATGTTGTGAAAGCTAGAATTAAAAGGTTTGAACAGTTGGTTGAAAGTGAGCAAATGCATCCAGCCTTTGCTGCTGATGAACTTCTAAGACTGTTCATAAGTAAGCAAGCAGATTAATCAGAGAGCATGACTTTAGTAGGATTAATTTTCGCAAAAAAGCACTTGTAGATTTGTTTTCACGAATAGTCGTTTCGAAAAATTTGCTTCAATTTATTTTCGCGATTTGATGGAGTTATAACGAAAAACAATCAAAAATGTAGAAGGAAGAATTACTCATTCATACTACAATCGAAAGGCCTTGGTATAAGAATGAAAAATGATACTTGAAATATGCCGAAAACGTATTTATTTTCAATAATTTAATTTTCGCGAACCAACTATGATGCATGTGTTTTCACGATATATATATATTTAAGCAAAATAAAATTGTAGTTCGCAAAAATTAATCCAATTGAAATACGTTTTCAAATCTCAGAAATTTCTATTTACTGTATATATTTTTTGTAATTATTCTAATTTATTCTAGTTTAATTATATTAATGAGATTTACGTAATGCAGTCGCTAGTGCTATTTGCAGAAGTCTTATTTTTTGAGTTATTTTTTGTTAAATCTCGGATTTTTTCCAGGAGTAACATTTTTACTTGAATACATATTCTCCAAGAATGTTTAGTTGTAAATAGGACACATCAAAATTTCTCCCTGATCGATAATTTTGAAATTTATTGAAATGTTTCTGCGAGAACATATTGAACACTTCTTTTTTTTCTTCCAGGAAATAAAAACTTATTTCTTGTTTACTCGAGATTAGTCAAAAGAACGGATCACAATTTCCAGGGGAACCAATATTTTTGAAAGTGTTCCAAATGATCATGAAAAAACATCGAATTTTCCAAGAGGGAATTTTAAACCGGTAAAAGAACACAATCCTGTGATTTTCAAGGACTCCATACCTTCAAAAACAGATATTTTAGAAAATCGTCTCGTCGGATGGTTTCATTTGTATCAGATACCTGATGTTCATTTTGTATATAGCTAGCTTGCTTTAATATATAGTTTTACAATTTTTGAAACCATTTTTTATTATATATGTATATATAAATTTTCTTAAGAAAATACCTAAAATTAGGCTGAGATTTTCTTAATTTTTTCTTAACTTTTTCTTAACTTTAACCTTCAAAATCTTCACTCCGTTCTCTAGATTTAACGGAATTCTTACAAATTTGGAGTTTTCTCGAAAAATCAGCCTCCTTTAAAATTTGATCTGAAAAAATTGAGGCTGGAGATTTTCTTACCATTTTCTTAAGATTTTGAGGATTTTGAGGCTCATTTTCTTATAAACAATTTTCTTATAAAGAAAAAACATTTATTGAAATAAAAATTGAAATATTACTTATTTGGCAGATTCAATTCTCTTGCTATTCTCAACATTTACAAATCACTCACGAACGAAATTTAATTTAATATTGACTAATATTTTAACTAAAACAAATTTGAATTTTGAAAACTTTATTCTCTAGGAAGGGTTAAATTAGCCAATCTAAAAGCCTTAAGTTTCAAAAAAATTTCGTCGCGTCGGACCCAACCATGCTGGGTCCTCCTATGTCACTAAATATGTGGCCCCTCCGCTTTAAAAGTCGTGTCGACGGCCCTGTTGGGTACTTAATTGGTGCGAGTAATCGTGTATATTTGTTGTAATGTGGAAAAATTATTGGTGTATGCTTTTTTTTTTTTAAGAAAACTTACGCTCAGACGAGTCGCTAATTTGTACTCTGTGAAGTTTCTAAAAACATGGAATTTAGGGTATTCTTGGCAAGTTTAAAATAGCAGTTTTTATGCAATTAGAAAAGGTTTCGCTAATTACCACTACAAATTGCCGGAAGTTATTGAAAGTAATAAAGAATTTTTTTTTTTAAAGGTGATAATTTATTATGAATGGAGGTTCCCTTATATCGGAATATTATCGATCTTTTTTTCTTTCTTTTTTCATGAACTTCCTTATTTAATACATCCAATGGCCTCTAATGCTTTCCTGTCTATTTCCTGCAAATTATTGTCCTGTAAAAATCCTTTAAAGAACATTCAGCAGGACAATAATTAACTACATTTTGTACTTTTCAAATATCACAAAACCAAAAAAAATTAATAGCATAAAACTCTTGATGGATAACGCAAAAGTAAGCTCGTTTATTTTTCGGAGCAGAATAGCTAAAGCAATTACAAATGTTTTCTAATTATTATTATTTTACATTTTCTTTGGAATAAAGTTATTTAGTAGGATAGGTCAGGGCTAAATTTAAAGTTTAAACAAATCAAAAAAGATCAATTTATTCAATATATTGCATAATTTCTATTAGGATCTTAGAAAGATGATTTTGTATTGTAAAAAAAGTTATGTAACATGATTTAACGAAAAAAAAAAGATTTTTTCATATAAAAAAGCATTAATTAAGTTCAATTTTTTTTCAAAAGTTTAATATGGAGAAAAAAATTAACAAAGAGAAGCTATTCTCCTGATTCTGTTCCCTTTTTAAAAAATTTCAAGCTGTTATATAATTATGATCTGAAATTATTCATATACATCGGATCCTACCAGTTACTCCTCCATTTTACAGTCCACGGTTGTTAAGATTTGAAAACTCCTAGAATGTCTCATTTAGCTGTGGTATCATTATTCTTCCTGGCATCCTTACCAACTTCACATGCAGTTGAATCACTCACCAATAATACCAACATCACTACTTATTCACCACAAACTCAAAAGCAACACCAGTGGCAAGCCATCTTTTGGCAAATTAAACCGTACATTTATTGGGACCACGAGAAGCAGCATTGGGATGGAATCTACGCAACTATCTTTTTGAAGTCCGTCTCCTTCTGCGGATTTCAGTCAAACGAACGAATTCTAAATTATCAAATCGACCTTGGTTCAAGACACAACTTTGATCAGACACTAAGGTCGAGTGTCCGAAAAGGGGAAGGAGTTTTATCGAACATAACAACAACAAGCGCTGTAGCCTGGTTTCCTTATGACGCCGATATGGTAAAAACTGGTCCTTTTGCTTTCCTCAATCGAAATCTTACCTTCGTTAATGGAGTGTCGAGTGAAGGTTTGGCGATAATTCAACCACGGTACCGGATCTGGTTACCCAATAAATTGCTTCGTGGAATTTGGAAATGCAATGTTATCATCTTCATCACTATCCTGCTTTCCTTCTCATTCGGGGTCGCAATTTGGATATGCGAGTATCGCTACAACGAAACATTTCAGACGCACAACGGACCTTTTACAGGTCTGTATTGGAGCTTCGTCACTATGACAACTGTAGGATATGGGGACGTTGTACCTGTTACGTTTTTGGGGCGATTGATTGCTGTTGTCTGGATGTATACCGGGTTGATGATAGCAGCTGTGCTTACGGCCACACTTACTAACGTCGTGACTGGTATCGAGGGTTTGGGTATCGGCGGGAGAAGTGTAGCCGTGATCAAAGATTCGCAAGTAGAACGGATCGTAGAACAAGATCATAGTGCTACAGCTGTGTTGTGTACGACCTACGAGGACGCGCTACGACTCGTGCGACTAGGAGAGGTGTATGCTGCCGCATTTCCTTATGACGTTGCGGTTTGGATGCAAAAGGACATTAGATCAGATGTAACAGGGACACCGTTGAGTGTATTGTACGTTTTAGATGGTAAAGTTTCTTTTGATTTGCTGTTGGACAAGAAAGCTTTTCCTGGTAGTGAAGCGCTGCTGGACTGTATGTTTTCAAAGTCTAGATTTGATGTTGTGACAACAACCTTGGATTTGTATCGGAGACGATTGGATACGGAGACCATCTACTACGGGGACATTATAGAAATTTTGACCATGAATATTCCTTTGCAGGTCGTGATGGGGACTTCCTTGTTTATGCTTTTGTTGAGTATGTGCATTAGTCTACTGAAGAAACATAAACGGGTTAATCACAGGAAAGACGCGAAAAAACAAAAAGTTGAAGAATTCTTCCGCGATATTTGCATTTTGATCAAGGACTACCAAAATATTGTAAATCAGGATGGCACTATGATGAAAGAAGTGGTAATTAAATAAAAAGTAAATAATAAATAATAATCAAAACTAATTGGTTGTTACGTGATTAAATCGAGCTTTCTGACCTTTAAATCTTCATAGTATATTGATGAGGCAAGGTATAGAATATAATAGAATGTACATTTATTTATACAGCATTGTTTGACTGGAAACCA
Source organism: Dendronotus venustus (assembly GCA_031834005.1). NCBI lineage: Eukaryota > Metazoa > Mollusca > Gastropoda > Nudibranchia > Dendronotidae > Dendronotus > Dendronotus venustus. Next base: position 9,594 of record JAUEKX010385353.1, read on the forward strand.
CTTAAAACACACATAGCATATCGCAATTAAATAGAGATTTATTATCAAAAATTTTTAGAAATGTATGCATACTTGAACTATCATGTACACAACAAAACTTTATAAACTTCCATTCGTTGTGATGAAAACACATATCTAATGCAAACACAGCAGATTCCAAAACCCACGGCAACAAAAAATTTTGTTATAGAGAGTACCTTAAAAGAAAACGTTTATCTAACTCTCTTTACATAAGACCCATAACAGTGTTTAAGATGAAATGGTTAAGAATATATCTTATGAATATACTCACTAGAACTTTTGCTTAACACCAAACGTTTTCTATTATTTACACCAATAAATTAAGTTGAGATGAGATTAAGAAGAGACGAGTCTTCCCTGAGGTTGCTATTGTTCTAAGAAAATGCTCAGGATGAATTAGGATGATGTTAGCCCAAAAGTTAAAAATATTCATGTTGAAACGAAAAAAATTAATTTCTTATAGGAAAAGCGTTTAATTCGAGAAAATGAATTCCGTGATCACAAATAAAATAGCTTGCAAGCCTTTATTGAAAGTCCTAAAAATGAAAAGAATGTCCTTTAATTTTTGGTATGTTCCTATTTATTTTTTGAAATATTTTCTTATAGCCTCAACTGGCAAAATTTTTATCCGCAAAATTTGCAAAGTTTAGGCCCTTGATTCGCCAAAACCCTGTTCAGGCAATTAACCCAAAGATTTTACTGAAAGTTTGAGAAAAGTGTTTTCCTTAGCGGGCGTTTCTTAATAAAAAACAGGCAAAAGAAGCAAAGTTGTGAATATTTGTATTTTGTTTGAGACAGACAAAATGAAATAAATTTAACTAAACTCAATGACAGAAAGCGCTTGTTTACATTTGCAAAGTAAAACAAAACAGTAACACAACCTGCTTACAAACTAACGTAACCAAAATCACAGGCTGCAGCCAACTACTGTCCGACAAAGCAGCGTATATTATTGTGAAGAAGAATAAGACTGACGCTAATTTTAGCATATTTTTCTCCTACGGGAGATATTTAATCAAGAGAAACTATGGCAAATATTCGCTTTTTTAATCAAAATCGTGTGTCCTAACTTTCGGGAAGGAAAATTTACTAAAATAAAACTCGATTCGCAAAAATTTCTACAAAATCCCTAAGGTACACTACTTTAAAGAATATTATTTTTTCCAAATTCACAAAATAAAATTCCAGAAAAAATTTCTTTCCCATAAAATATCCATTACAAATTATTGAGGGAGAAACACAGCACTCACTCAAAATGTTATACCACTTTTAATATCTACATTATTTTATATCCATAAAGTATGACAACGTTATATTAACTTTAAAAAATAACTAAAACACAACAATTTCGATATACAAATAAATAGTTCATTAAATCTTATTTACATCACATCAAATCAATTTTGTAGTTTATTATGGAAATCGTGATAGCAATGTTGACAAGGTAAATAATGTTAAAGGTAAAGTTAATAATTATAGCAAATTTTAAGTATAATACATATTATAACCAATCTATTGCTTACCATTTCTTGGTAAAATAAAAAACTTTGATTTTGTCCAAAAAATAATCTCTTCGTTTAAAGTAACTGAATAAATAAAAACCATTAAAATCAATCAATTGCTAATTCATTTAACGGGCATTAGCCAGTCGTATAGATTTCAAGAAAAAAATAAATATGGTATATCGAAGAAATTAGAAATTAGCAGTCGACGATCAGCACAGGATGTCAAAACAGTGTTATGAGGTCGTATCAAAGACCGTCTGAGCTAACTAACGTCTTGTTGAATATTCATCCCGATTTAGAAGACGCTGATGTTTTTCGTTTTGAAAGGTTGTTCTTGGTGACACGAGGACCGGTGTAGTTGAGATTCTGCCTGGACTGTATGACACTTTCTACCAAATCATTCACCTGAAGGTAAAAAGAAAAAGAAAAAAAAAACAACGTTATATTTTTTTTCGTTCGTAAAGAAAAAAAGGATGACCGCGGTAAAGGTAAAAAAATTTAGCTATTTTTTTTGTAAGAACACACGCTTTTACAAACATTGAAGTTCAGACTGGATAATAATAGCAAGCTTGAGCTAACCCCCCCCCCCCCCCTTCCCCATAAGCTTGGTCTTGGCCATAAAAATATAAAAAAGATAACCAACAGTAAGGGAAATGATATATATATATATATATGCAAAGTTCGAATTTATATTATTAAGTAAACCCCAAAAAGTAAATACGAGGCTATAAAAAATATGTAAAATTAGAAAAAACGATTATGTATCAAATGAAGTGAGCAATGAAAATATAAACATACCATTCTTTTCCCTTTGATTATTTTGGTATGGAAATCCTGCTCCTCCATGCATTCTTTCATTTTTTCTTTTACGCATGCGCGTACTTTGACATCAGGCAACGGTTGCTTTTTATTCATATTCACTATAACGTTAGACAATTGAAAAGGTTTCAACTAAAGCAAGTATTGATAAAACAGTTTAACAGGCTCTGATTTGTATTATAGATCGATCAATTGTTTATGTTTCTTATAGTATACTTCAATAACATGTTTTGGTTATAGCTTTATACTTTAACGCAACTTGGATTCCCTCCCTTTCACAACATCTAGACTAAAGGGGAGGAACGAATGGTATCAATGCGTAGTAAGTAGTTATTAGAAACAGAATTTGATTAGGCCAGAGTCTTGATTGACTTGATTGACTTTCTAAGCAAGTGACTTTTATAGCTTGGAAGCTACAATCCGTCACCTGAAACACAATGAAAAGTCACTAAAGTTTTAGCTTTAAAATTATCAGCCACAAATATCGCCAAACTAGTAAAAAAGTGCAAAAAATAGCATTTTGAAAATGTCAAACTATTTGTGACAATGTTCTTATTTAAAAATATTTCTTTCTAGAAAATTCCTAAACAACTATACTTCACCTTTGGTTCCAGGCCTCTCTTCATCGATAACCGCTTGCAAAGCTTCTTGTACGAGAACGCCAAATTCACCAACCAAAACTTCATTTACTGTCTGATGGGGAAACATTCGTGCAAAGATAGACTGCATTTCTTTGTTCGTTTTATCCAATGTCAGACCAGATATGATATCCACTTGTGCTTCTGTTGTTTTCTGAATACATAAATATAGATACAAATTATATTCATTCCAAAACCAGCTATAGATTATTTGGATATTCCAATCGTAAACTAATACGCCAAATGTTATTTTTTGTTATCTTTTTTTTATACAAATCAAATATTCTGATCCATTACGGAGGATTAAACCCAAGAGTTTCGTAACTCCGCGAAAAGTTGACTTACATTAGAATTAATCTTTATAAGTTGTGATATATCACGTGAGTACTAATTTGCGTTGATACTAATGTTAACAATTTCGCTAAATTAAAAATACTAGCATAAAAAAAAAAAATTTAATTTGTTGTAATAATAAATTCCATACAAAGTCCTCTTATCTTACTCAAAATTAACTCAATTTATTACCTCCTGCATATATCTTGCTCTAGCTCTTGACAAATAAAATAAGGAGTTACAGCAATCGTGTGAAATGGCCAATGAGAAATAGTCTTCAGCCCTGTAATATTTCCTCTCCGAATATTCAATCAATCCCAAATCATTGTAGACAATGGACAAGCGCAAAGAGATGTTATAGTTGTTGCGCCCCTCTTCTAGTTCTTGAGCTTGTTGATAATCCAACAAAGCAAAGTGTAAATAGTTCAATTTGTAGAAACAATCTGAATAAGGATAAAATTAAAAAAAAACACACCAAAATATTAAAAACTGAAATATCTCTTTAAGTACACACTACGCATCCCCCACAATAGGAAATAATGTCATTTTTAGACTTTCAATTATTAGATGTATTTAAACTGTATATACATATATATTATCTAAAAGGTAATTTATTTCGAAGGGGATTATAGCCGGAAAGACGTTTTTGGTCAATGAAGTATGAACATGAACTTAATGTAGAGACTCAACTCATCATTATTTTTACTACGATGATTGTAAATAATTATTTTGATTCATACAGAATCCAAAGCGAAAACAAAATCACGTGGATAAAAAAAAAAAAAAAATGGAGGTTGTCATCCAAAAACCTATTAGTCGAGAATGAACAAAAACAATTTTGACAAGATTTCTTTCTCTTGCTTATGTTCGTATTGTAAAAATTGTAAACTTTAGGGAATTATACTTTTCTTGGTTATAACAAGAGGGGATGAGTTAAAATCTAGTATTAAACTCAGTTACCTCCTCGATTGATGTAAAGCAAAGCTTTATCTTTTTCCCCTCGAATCGCTCTCTCTAATAATACGACAGCTTCTTCATAAAACCCTTTCCTAGGTGGACAAAAAGAATAACTGTTAGAAGGTTTGTTTGATTCCATCATACCACAAGAAAACTCACCAATCAAAGAGGTTATTATTGAAATCAAAGTTTTCGAAATCAAAACACCATTCATTCTAAATAAATTGAGCAAGCTGTATTCACGAAGTATGTCTTTTTCACACGCAGTGACACAAAATAATAAAAACCTATTCATAACCAAAATCGAAAGTTTGCCTTTATTCACTTAGAAACTTCATTTGACTGGCCACTTTGTCTATTTTATATTCTCATATTTCTAAATTTGCAAACTAAAAGTAATTTTGTTTCCTAAAACAACAAAAAACGTGTTAATTATTTGAACCTCTAATAAAATGCTCAAACGATAGAGATTCTCTATTTAAACAAACCTGAAGCAATCCACTGCGAAATCGTTGAAGGTGAGCATAAGTTGTTTGTGCGCTTTGACATACAACTCGTTAGTCTGATCATAATTACATTTGTCCATGGTCAACAATAAATCGTCAACTGATGCATTGAAATCCGAATTACGCCGGTGCATGCCAGCTCTGGTGGAAACACAATTTATATTGATAGAAATATACACAATATGATTTTTATCTTATTCAAGAGAAGCGTTTTTCAAAAATTACACTTTGGCCTTGATTCAGATAACACGTTATGATAGAGTTGGGTACTTAAGAGACGGGCGCTTATTTGAAAGGGGTTTAAAAAAATGTGGTGGTTATGTACTACCTGAGAAAGATGAAAAAAATAATCTTTGAAGCGATCAAATAACTTGATTTACCTCAGAAAATAATACTCAATAACCGATGGATTAATATCTATCGCAAAACTAATTTTCATAACCGCTTCTTTCGTCTTTCCACTCATGTCTAGTTTGATAGCCTAAATGAAATAATATTTATATTAAATGTGTCCTTCGACAAGAAAAAGATACATATCAAATTATTTTTCAATTGATAGTTCATCAATCCAAAGAAAGAAGGTGCTTTACAATCGAAAGTACAATCAAAACATTCATTATTGTAATACAATTATCGTTGCTGCATTCAATCTGAAAAGAAGAAGGGATTGTGACTTACGCGTTCTTTGCATATTTCCGCTTTGTTTTTAAGATCTTCATTCATAAGATCTGCTTCTGAGCTATTAGGGTCTAAACACAAAGCATTTTGAACATCCAAGTACGACAAAGTTGGCTAAAAGGAAAAAAACAAGTGAATTAAATTTATTAAATAAGTACTAGGCAAATATGGACAGATTCCATATAACGTGAACTAATCTTTAGCCTGTTCTCCCTGTGCGCATCACCTCTACATGCTTTCTTTTGCTACCATACCTACCATTTTGAAAATCTTTATTACATAAGATATTTTAGAAATCTATAATAGATGATACGCTGAACATATTATTCTCACAAAATATAACGAAGACATTTTTATAAGCAAGATACCTACATTAGAAAAAATAAGATGAAGGCGTGCACGCAATACAAACAAGTCCGGATTATCAGATTCAACTTCTAGAAGTTGATTGATCATCTTCATACAATCTTTGTGACGTTTTAATGCAACCAAACAAGCGATACTATAATAAAATATAAATTTCAAAAAAAATGTTAAGCTTGATATTCATTATAGACAAAGAACAAGACAAACACATCATTGTTAGCCAATACACTCAAGACTTTTTAAAGCTCATCACGCAAACCTATCATAGGAAGATCCTGATCCAGATCTTAGCGGACGAGTTCAAATCTAACAGAAAAATTATAATTGTTTTCCCCAAGTTTAAAACGATTTTTAATAACTCTGATTTAAGGCAAAACTTTTCAGTTTATTTAAATTTACATACTTTGCAACCACTTGGTAAGAGCTGGCTGCCATTATGATAGGCTAAGTAATAACCAATTTTAACCAGAAAAATTTATTCAACAAATTAAGGATTATTTATTAAACACTGAGAAAATACATGTCATTATTATAAAAAAATTCGAAGTTGAAATCAGTTGAAAAAAAACAAAAAATAAGGCTCTTGGATCAAAATTAAGATTTTTATGAAAAACCTAACTGTATATAATATATATATATATATATATAAAAACTTTTAAAAAATAAGACAGCTTGCTAATATTTATAAATTTTCGTCATCTTTCGTGACTTCATCATATATATATATATATATACATAGAAAAATGGGTGTCACACATAACAAACCTCCTTGTATGGAAACAGCGATTTTGCGGTTGCATTTCGGCTGATCTAGTAAAGCATTCCAAAGCGTTTATATACAAATGCTCATCAAAATAACATTGTCCTTGCAAGTAAAATATGAATGCCAGCTTGGAAAAACAACCTTCATCTTCTGGATTCAGTATACAAACATGCTTGTAGTTCATGATGGCTGAATTGTAATCACAAAGCCGTAAATACACTTCTCCTCGTAGGATGTACAGATTATAATCGTCAGGGCTCATGAGAAGAGCTTTTTGAATGAAACCCAAGGAGTCTTCGTATCTCTCATCATCAAATGCTTTAACAGCAGCATTGTACCTAGAAATTTGGATAATGATTGTTTAAAACCTTGTTGTTTACAAAAAAATATGTATTAATACGATTTCATTAAATTTAATAGTGTAAACACCTCATTCTCTCACACAACTTAATGTAGATTTTAATTCAAATTATATTTATACATCTCTTTTGCCTTTTGGGAAAGCGTATATCGGTACAATCGATATGTATCATCATCAAATTTCTTTCTGCGGGACAGACAGAATGTATTCAGGATAGTTTTTCGCCTCTGTCCAAAGTCTCTTATTAATGTTGGAGATGGTGAAGACATAAATCGTACAGTTTCCACAGGTTGTGATCCTGTGAAGATCTTTGCAAATCCACTTGATGCAAATAACTGGGTGTCAACATTACCAGGTGGCAACAACTCACTGGTACTATCAACACGTGCTCTTGTGACATCAGAATTCGGTGTTGACATTATGTCACTCCTGGTAGAGATACTTGAATTTGATGGAATAGAGCTCATCATTGATATAATTTTGCGTTTGTTTTTCTTACATCTTCTTTATATTTATTTATGTGTAATTTTCCTAAAATTAGACCAACTATCAAGACATCTTAAAAGAATAAAAGTGTTCCAAACTTTTTATGGCAAAATAAAAGAAAGTGGAAAAGAAAGTCTTAAATAGAGTTTTTGATACTCAAAGCCAATTGTACATATATATATAATTTTGAAAGCAAACAACTACAACAATATTTGAACAATACCACAAACAATAATTTAATTTTCTTAGCTGAAAAATATTTGCATATCATTATTTTATATATATACTCCTGACAATTTCAACGCTGGTTTTAGATTTACAAAGAGGAAAATAATTTGTCAAAAAGGATGTTATGCAGCATTTGCATTAAAGTGAAGTGAACTCATATCACAATGAGATTGAGATTACCCTGATCACAAGGAAAAGTTTGAAACTCGTAATGATATTAAAAAGTTTGAAGTTATGATATTAAAAGCTGAAAGTTCACTTCAGGCCAAACAAAAAATTTATCTCCATCCTAGTGTTTTTGTGTTTTTTTACAGATTGATGCCTTGCATGACTAGCAAATAAACATTACTAATAACTGTATTACTCCATTATTTAATTGTATTAATTATTAAAAAACTGATGACCTATATGAGATCATTACACATAGTAATTCAACATTAAATAAAAAAAACACCTAGTTTTATTTTCTTCCATAATAACAACAACATATCTTTTTACAGTATAAAAACCAACTTTATATATCAGGCATAATGAACACAAAGTTTGATTTTATTTATTCACTCTTGAAGGATGAATCTATGATCTACTGCAGTCAATAAACAGGAAACACATTCAATCAGTCTTTATCTTTTGTTTCTTTCTGCTTACGTTGTTGTTCAGATTCTTTTCGAGCAGCATCTTGTAACAGGGTAGTATCAATGTCTTCTGGAGGTAGCTGAACATATCGTACAACTGAGCCACGTAAAAAACAGTTCTTAACAGATAACATATGTGGATATCGTTCAGGATCTGTCACACTGATATCTGTTAACTTAATGTTAAGATACTGATCTACTGAGTCTAAAACTCCAGATATACTTAAATCATTTTTTAATTCAACAATAACTTCCTTGCCAACCAAAGATTTGAAAAATGAGTAGAATAACATATTGAATAAAACTATGAGTATATATTTTCTAAAAATAAAAAGGAAGAAAGTGACTTGAATTACCCTCTAATGATGGTACATTGCATCTACATATGTCAACATGTTTATGTTTAGCTGTTGAAACAAGTCAACATTGTATGCATATATATTTGAATTTGAATGAAATTGAATGTATAAAATTATATACATACTAGGTAATATATATATACAGTTCAAAACAAAGTTGAGCTGTGAGTGTGTAGCCATGTCTCAATTATTACGTAATTAATCTTCCATGTAAATTATTTGTGAAAAAGGAGTCTCATTTGAATTATTTATACAGCTTTAGGTTCTATTTTGTAGCATTTGGTTAGAATAAAAAAATTTCAAAAATAAGGGGGACGTCTTAAGTGTATGGCCCCTAGGTATATATAGTGATTTAGTAAAATGTGTATTACTGAATGACAGAATAAGTGTCACGGCTCTAATAACCACTCTCTTAAATTATTTTTTTCTAATAACGCATAGGCTTGATTAGCCACCTTGTTCAAAAAAGCACCCTAAATTATAGACATAAGGAAGATGCAACTATAAACAACACTCCATTTATCTTGGAAACAAAAAAAGAAAGCAAACAAATTTAGTATTCTCTTTTACTTACGGTTTGAACTTGAACTATAGATATATATATACTTTAATTATCAATATAAAATTTGTTTGTTTTTCTTAATTTGTTACCTAGATAAATGAGGTGTTATTTAAAGGTGCACCTTCCTTACATAAAGTATAAATATGCTAGCTAGTAATAGTGACACAGTGAATGTGTGTAGACAAATTGAATGGACTTTTTCATATAGCCATTATGCATGATTTTACATGCTGTGCAGTCTGTTTCCCCATGTCACCGTAGTCTGGTTAGTATGCTCATCTTTTCTTTTCTTACGCGCACTAGCTCCGGAGATGGAGCCTACGGGCTAAAGGAATGACAGCCGCACGGCGATATTTTTGCAGGTGAGAGGTGTGTAAGCTAAAAACAGAGATTACGCAGTAGTTAAGGCGGAAAAGACAACCAACAACATATGGTAGGTTAGAAACGCAACATGATATCGAGCAGCCAAGATTATTTTTCCCACTTGTTGCTGTTCTCGTTGAGAAGAATATTAGCGACTTTAAGATTCCAAAAACGGGAACCGGGACGCCTGAATTTTAGCTACCGCGCTTGCGTTCGGAGGATTCCCACACAAGTTGACGTTTTTGCTCTGACGAGCTGAACGTGAAATTAGGCTTTTTGACGTTCTCAGGAAACGCGAGAAATCACTGCAAAAATGGCTGAAGATACAACGACAGCAAGTCTTTTCTCTAAACAGTATGTATATATATTTTGAATTTTACTGAATATTCTCATGTTAT
>JAUEKX010385685.1:6997-17089 GCA_031834005.1 Dendronotus venustus
GAAAGGCTTTATATTTTTTTCATCAAATAGTAACAACAGTTCGCAAGATCGCATTGACTGGAATGAAAGTTGATATTCATACTATACAGTGTTTTTATATCGTCTGCCTCTATAAGGATGGATAGCTTTAAACGACGAAATTTCGGCAAGAATTTAAGTTGTTGTTGTTAAGATTGTCCTGGTGTTTAGAGGGAATCATTTTGATTTTGAATGTTGGCTGTTTCTTTTAATAGAAGAAGCAATGATAAAGTAAATGATAAAAAGCCAGTAATCAATGCCTCTATTAAGTTGTCGCTGATTAAGCTGAAGAGTGGCTTCTTTTTATCCTCTATTGCTGTATGTAAAGTTGTAATTATTTAGCATTCCTTGTTAGATTCATCCATTCGATTATACAAGTGGATATTTTTAACGTGGGAATAATCTTATATTGGTAGAGGTGTGGTTATAAGTTGCCTTGTAACACGTAGTTCTGATATAAACCAAGTATCACGTACATTAAATGCATGACAAAGGATAATCATTTGTTTAAACAGGAAAATACTTTCTGAGAATGCATTTTATAGTAATAGAAATTACGTGCATTTCCACTTAAGGCATTCGTTTATCGTTTCTAGATTTTGTAATAAAGCGTTATATCTATAATGACCTAAAAATGATGTTGAAAGAATTTTTACGATGAATCCTTTTTCCATCTAATCTCATTGATGATACGTTAATTAAAAGTCATTTTATTTATAATTGTCAATTATTATGTTAAGTAGTAACTCGTACAAAAGTGTAATGATGTCAGTTTCCTTGGGTTTGTGCGGCAATGCACAATTAAATAGATGACTTTTTATAAGCAGATTGAATCTCGGTAAGCAAGTTTTCATTCTCAAAATTCGGTTCATGATGCATTTCAATGTTCTAGAAATTTAACTACACGGTTTTGAAATACATGTTCTGAAAATAATCGTTATAAATGATTAGAATGTAATTTAATCTCTGCTATATTTCGTATATATATGTTTTCACTTAATTACAAAGAAGTTCCTAAAATTGTTGATATTTATCGTTACGTACTTTTGTTGCAGAAAATTATACAGTTAGTTACAGTTTGAAAGGTAAATTGGATCATTTTATTGCAGGAAGCAATATTATAATTAAAGCACAATTAAAGACTGTCAAATTGTAAGAGGTAGCATAGTTGGGTATCAAGGTCAAGGTCAATTTATTGATCTTCATATTCAAGTTTCTAATAATGTATGTTATCAATATGGATATGCAATTTTTTTGTATTACGATTTATTTTGAAATTTCAGTTTTACAAAATTAAGTAATTTTAATTAATTTTTTATTGTATTGTTTACTTATTCCTATCTGGTATGCGGTATTATAATTTTAGTTGTTTTTTTTTACATGCACTCAAAGAATATGTAATAACTGCCGAACAAATCGAAAAACTTTTGATTGACCATTATTCCCATTCGTTTTAAATTGCTTTCAATGTATGTAATGCACAGTAGTTTTCAATAAAAACACTGCAAGACGAGCTATTTGTAGGTTTATACCAATCGTTTTAATTTTGACTTTGTTTCCAATATTTGTTTATTTAGCTTTACAGATTTGTAGGTAAGCTTTTTAAATGTTATTGATTTTCATTCTTATATTTTACACAACAGAATTCAATCCGACACAATGCTGTGCAGGTATTTTCTGTAGCAGCAGTTGTATTAGTGATTCTAATGAAGTTGAAAAGAACAATAAAATAGATTTAGTTTACGTTAGTCAACGGAAAGATGGTTTAAGGTAAGTTCAGGGATAATGATTACATGCTCATAAAAAAACGGAAGAGTCATTCAAGTGAAGAAATGAGAAACATCATTTAGAATTTAGAATTTTTATTTTCTCTCTAATTTGAGCTTTTTCAGGGAATTCTTTTTTATTTCTAATAAGAAAACATAAAATGGGAGTGTTGACATAACTTTACACCAAGAAATTCTGATATTTTCTTCGATGGATTATAAAAGAAGGTTTATAAAATGCAATGCAAGGAAGATAGATAGTTATACGTAGAGTCTGCTTCTATGGTCGGTTATTTAAGGGGGTGATCTTGATGAAAATCAATTGGTGAAATTAAAAATATGAAATGCAAAGTAAAGCTAGTGAAAAGAAAAGGAGCAGAAGTCATAATTTCTTTCTCCTTAATTTGACATTAATGACATGGAGATGGCTAATTAACTAAGTACTTGTCAAATTAAAGAGAAGAGACAGGCAAGACATAATTACGGATACTGGATAAAAGCATGTGTATACGCGTTCTTTCATTAGAAAATCAGAGGAAAAAAAACTGTAAACGATGCTTCATACAACAAGAAAAAGTTTATTTATGGAGAGAAGTATTATGTAAAAAAGATTATGTTGAAATGTTGTGACATATACATAGTGTTAAGTTGTAGAGTTGAGGAAATACTATGACAAAGAAGAGGGTTTGCAGGATAATTATCTTCTCTAGTAGTTTGCTACTAGATGAATGGATGAATCACTGTTTAGTAATGACTAGTAAAGATAAAGATTTGCTTTCTGACTATGTGTAGGTAACTACTCAAAACAGGAGAGTTCGTTATAGTGGTAGGTAATTAATTGCAGCAAAGAAAGATAAAATAAATTTAAACAGTTTTATAATAAAAATGTGGAAATAAAAAGATAAAGCAAGGCAAGGTTATGTTACTATAAAAAAGGTACAACCTACACTCAATAAATATAATGCGAATATTTATGGCAACGAACATCTGACATTAAATTGAATATGTTCAATGAGAAACAATTTAGTCCTAAAATAGGATTGGATAAATTAACAAGTTAGTCGGTCCGGTGAGAGTTTCATAGATATATTATATATATATTCTTCCATACTATGAAAAGAAAATAATAAAAAAATAACTTACGACCGCATTGCTTCGATAGTAATGCTGCCAGATACACATCTATCAACAATGTCTTACAGTCACAATATATTTTTCTTATTATTATTATTATAGGTATAATGAACTAAAACTGTAGAAGTATAAAAAAGCAGAAATGGTCGAGTTGACTCCTATACAAACCCTCGGACTAGTTTGCTTGATAGCCTTTAGTATGTTCGTTATTACCATACTCTTCTTGGAATGTATTGGTAGGTTTCACTGTTTGGTTCGCACATCTAAAGTAGCCCGAACTATTAATAAGGAGGGTGACGAACATCGCGCAGATACCAGCAAAGCTTCAACGAAATGCATAAATACTGTGAGCATAAGTTCTGGTTTGGCATTGCAATGTTTCCATAAGTTAAACTGTTATTGTTGTTGGCAGGATGATGGACTTGAACAGAATGTGGTGATAGCATTGCCGAAAAGCAAAACCTTTAACAGCTCGTGTTGTGTAGTAGAGCTTCGTGATAAAACCTGTGCAATATGCCTGGACGCACTGAATGGAGGGGACAAACGAAAGTTGGTGGAATTAGAGTGTGGCCACCATTTCCATACGCCTTGCATTATGAAGTGGCTGAAACAAGCTGATAAATGCCCACTGTGTAAAAAAACACTGAACGTCGAGGTGGTTTCTGATCATTCAATGATTGACAGTTGTGATAATATTGTTTTCGCTGAACTTGGTGTTTTGGACGGTGCATCACATGTGTGACAGGAGTTGTGATTTTAAACACTGAACTAACTAGTTATATCTAACAATATATTCGTAGCTTCTCTAACAGGGATTCGAATACTTCCTAAATTAGGCCCGCTTTGAAGGAGAGATAACTTATTAAGAATATGCCAGCTATAATACTTTTTGGAAAATTCACACATCCATCGTTATAGCGATTTTACAACAGAGTTTAACTTTTCTCGATTATTTATACATGACACGAGAGGGAGTTGTAATCTAACGATAAGTGAAAAAGAGTTGATTCACTACATAATTCGTCACCATTCTCTCGAGCCTTGTAAACGTTTTTTTCATTCCTATTATAAAATAAACATTACTTTCATGACAAAGACATTTTTAGGCATTTTGTAAATATATACTGCTACTAATAACAACATTATTTTGTTAACTTTTGTTTTTAAAAGGAAAGTATATTTTAAATTTTTAAAGTTCGTTTAAGTTAGAATTAATTAAAAAATATCTGTTGTAATTCAATGATGTTCAATATAACAAGAGTTTTTAAATGATCGTAATCTAATTCGAAATGAAACTAAAAAGAACGGTTAAACGGTTTCTTTCTTTATCCTGCGCTCTCTCAAGTTATCTTCAATCGAAGATATCTATGTAAATTAGGTATAGAATTTTTTTTTTTTGGGACAGTTATTTTATTATAAAATTTATACTTAGATTTGATTTCGTACATATATCTATATCTAATTATATTTTGTTTTTGAATAATTTTTTCATATTTAAAAAAAATTCTTGACATTAAAGAAATTATTTTAATAATAATAAAACATAAACGAATAACAAAGATAATAAATCCTCTCTAATATAAATCATATAAGAAGTTGGTGGAAGCAGACATTCTTCTTGAAACCCGAGGAAAAGTAAAAAGATAAAAATAAAGTGTAAAAACCAAAACAGATTGTCAATGTCAATATTATTCAATTGAGCCTTGTAAATTAAATAATTTAGTACATTATGCAAAAATGGTCTTTTTTATCTCCAGAAAACTTTAAGAATGTCAGTTACAAAAAACTATAAAACGACGATTTAATATATCTAATTATTAACTTGGTATGTGTGTTGACTCTCCTGGTCATCATGATCATCTTTTCGCATCACATAATTTCATCAATTTTTTATTTCATCATGATGTTATCTATGTTTAACATCCACCCCATTCTTCTTCTCCAAATTTATATCCAACCTGAAGATGAAATGAAATACAATTTCAATTTTTGTTTCAAATTATAACATGTGATACAATGCTACTTTATTTTTTGCTTTATTTTGTACAAAACAGCATTAAATTAAGTGTTGCATGATCTAATAAGCATTATATTCGTCGTATGTTTATGATGGCGCGTTATTTCATACTGATATTATTTTTGAAAGTGTTACTTGCTTGTTTTGTAAAAAGATGACATCAGCAAAAACGATGACTTACCGGACAACCACCGAAGAAAGTTTCGACAGCTTTCATGAAGGATGAAGTATAATTCCATTTCGTTTGTTTTTGGATGTCTTTAGCTTGATTGTTGATGATTGTTACTAAGATACCAAGACCTTTCCAGAATCCTAGAACCTGTAACACCAAAAAATAATTATGTTATAACTTCACGTTACATACCGTAAATACAGTTTTGTTTTGTGATTTGATTTTGTGAAATAAGATGTTCGTTTTTTTCAGATCGTCAGTCTATTTCATTTATTTTTCTTCACTTTTCATTTCGCTTCCTTTTTCTAATGTTGTTCGAACCTGCTTACATACTAGCTAAATAAATAAATAATAAAAGCAAAATGAAACGGATGATTTATACTTTTGTTGAACACAATAATCCACCATACATAGCTCCAGCAACGGCTGGTGTCCATGCATCTTGGCCGGCCATGTAAAGACCTTCAATTTCTGTATCACCTCTCATCAGCCAGCGGGAGTTTTCCGGGTTGGTAAATTCCAAATTACAACGTGTACCGTATGAACCGCCGCGGTAAGATTGCAAGAAATTTGAATCAGAGATGGGTGTTCCGCATTCGTACCACAGAACTTTTCCTTTGACTTGTGGAACCTAAATATTAAAATAAATAAATTACATAATTGAGGTAAATTTCACAATTTGGCCTTAATCAAAAAAACCATGGTAATGGTATAAGTAATAACCAAACACAAGCATAACCATGATACGCATGCGTATAATAACGGTTCGCTAACTGTGAAGCACTTTCAAAAAACATGATGAGCCAGAAAAAGCATTATAACTAAATAGTGCGAATCTTTATGCAAGATAGTTTTAATTGATTTTTTTTTTGTATTTGTTTAGTTGTTCTTTTTATAGTCAAAATCGTTTTTACAAGTAATATATTTCATTTTTACTGAAATGGAATGACACTATGAAAACTTGGCTTTTCGCAAAAAAAACAAAACATTTTGCTAACCTATTTTAGAGAATTGTTTGAAATATTATATACCGACTCTTGAATTGAAACTCATCCAATGTCGCTGATTTATTTAAAGACCTTTTTTCCTGTTATAAAAATTCTTACACGTGTTACGCTTAAAAACAAGAAATAACGGAAACCTTCGTATAACAGCAAACAGTTACACAGGGCGAGGTAGTCAAAGGGTTACTGATAAAATATAAAAAACGCTAAGGAGATCAATGTTAATTCTTTTTTTATAAGTACATTACCTTATCGTAAAGAACTTCAAGGAGTTTTTGAGCAAATTTTTCTTTGTATCGATCGTATTCATCTCCACGTTTGTGTGTTCTCTTATCTTCCCATTTCTCAAACCATTCATATTTCGAGTCGGATATCAAAATGCAATTGGAAACACCAGGACACCGTTGTTTCCATGTTGGATCCTAAAAGAAAGAATAATTTTTCAAATAAAATAAATTGCGAATTTTAACAAATATAAATGTATAAACTAAAAATCTTTTAAGAATTGATTTTTGCCGACATTTTGATAATAAGCGGGTGAAATCAATAAAAGTGACTTCGCCCGCTGGATTGTTTTATTTTCCAGACGAAACAAAAAATTCCAAAATAAGTAATTAGTAAGTAGTCATAGTCCTTATAAAGCAGAAGCAGTATCAAAAGCGTCTTGTTAAAATTATTTTTTAGCTCGTTGGTTTTATACCTTGGTACAAGGGAATCCAAGGTAGACAGTTGGTGGTCGATGTTCAGTTGGATCCTCGAAGTATTTATCAAAACAGTTGTCTGTATCGTATCCATTAAAGTACCATGTGTTGGTGACTGGAATACCAACTTCATCAGCGTCACCTACAAAACAAAAATTGAATATAAACTTAAGCTAAATACACGTACAACAAGCTCAAAATCATTTAATTTATTACAAATGTTTTTCCATACTTGCAGCATTCGTTAAATGCATTAAAGTATCATTTATTTAAATCAACTATATCATTCTTATAAAAAATACTTCACGAGGAGCTCATAAAGGTCAATAAATTTGGAAAAATAATTTATAAGGTTAAAAAATGTAGGTAAACATGAGAGATCAACCGAAAATTTTAAAAAGAACTTTGGGACCACAACTCTGGAAAACCGTATATTAACCTTTAATGCAAACGAACAAATAGTTATGTCCGTATGATGGGATGGCTTTGTTTGTCTTTTTGTATTCCTCAACTATTTTCAATTCTTGCGGCAAGAATTTATGATATAAATTATACATTCCAGCGGCATTGATAATGATAGGTGCATAGATTTCAGTCATCTCCGGTTTCTCCTCTAAACTTCGTGCACTCTCCCAGGAGGAGGACTTGCAGACACGCACTCCTACGGCCTTGTTATTCTTTAAGATGATTTCGTCGACGTGTGCGTTGACAAAACATTCACCACCATGTTCGTAAACGATCTACAAAATAAAAATAGAAATGCTCATTCCATTCATCGCGAAACAGCAAAAGGCTAATCTAGTCATGCGACATTCTACAAATGGCAACGAAACGAAACTTTTTTGACATTAAAACTTCTTAAAGCTTTTTTTTTAGATTTGCTTAACCTCACTAATAGCTGTCAAATTAAGTCTGCACCAAATGTTGCTTCATATCACTAAAGGTTTTGTAAAATTTGTTTTACCTTAGGTGGTCTTTTCTTAAAATATCGCTACATAATTTCTTTTTGGTCCCTTTTTCATTTAACCACGCTGGAGTCACCCCGGAATTTCTTAAAAATCTTTTTGCTCACCAGGGAAAAACTAGAAATTAAAACTGCTATAACAAAGTTGCTGATAAGTAATTTTAACAACAAAGATAAAGATATAAAAAAATTACGATGGAAATCAGAAAGGGATGAACAAAATAACAAATAAGTTCAGTTTAATAAGAACTTTCTTGAATACACACACTTTTATCGGATACAAAGTAATGTATCAATAACGCATTTGCAAACAGGAACACAAATGTGTCTCGAGAGTATTTACTTTGCGGTAAGTGGATGAATGGAAGAAGGTTAACATTTACGAAAATACATAATATAAATGAGAAAGATTGGTTGTTGTATATGCATACTTTTATCTCTCTATGAAAGATGATGCAATGTTTTAAATCGAATTTTATTTTTGAACCAATACTGCGAGGACTGCTTCCGATACAAGCAAAAAATAAATTTATGCAAAAAGGATAATTTCAATATTTTTTTCGAGAGTCGCTTGGGAACAATACCATCTTAGCAATAGAATTTCCTTCTTCAATTTCATGATTATAAATGCAAAGGAAAATGGCTTTATGTAAACAGTAATCAACATGCAAGGACAGCTTACGTCTTGACATGTTTTTATAACAATTACGTAATTTCATTTTTCACAACAAAATTCCAAAGTGTCTCTATTTGAGGGTTATTTGTATCGTATTTGTTATATTGCGTATCTTTTAAGAATCAAAAAAAGAAAAGAAAGTGAATTCAGCAGTATCGTTTATCCTTATTGAGGCACAATATAAAAATATATAAATCAAATTAATTGAATAGACAAATTCTGTATAAGAAAGGAAAGAAGGTTCCTTACCTTAGCAATAGAATTTGAAATGATTTGGGTGGCTCCATTAGTGTAAGCAGCTCCGTTGATGTAATAACAAGCAGTCAATGAATGCGCAACAACAGACGAGTCGCTTGGTTGACATGCATAATCTCCAAGGGGATGTACCATAACACCTGAAGTAAAGTTTTATGGTTTAGAAAAAGAACCAGAGCACCATAATAAACAAATTAAGTCAAATTTTTTTTAATTTGTTAATCTGATTTAATAGCATAATTTTTTTTAATTATAAACAAACCTGTTTTAGAAATTTGGTAATGTTATTTCGTGGAGTGCTAGTTTATTTTCCGCGAAGGTTTTTAATAAAAATAGCTGATTAAGCACAGATTTAAAGAGAGTATAACAAAAAACTACCTTTCAATCGGTTCCATGTGTTCTGCAAAGGAACAGCTGGTGTATCAGGTAAAGGTTTTTGTTTTAACACATCTTCCGCATCCATTTCATGTTCGAGGAAAGCGCTCAACACGTAAGATGTAGAGAGTTTACCGTAGGTGTAATATGAAACTGTCAGCCATTTCAAGAACGGTTCAAACCAACGTGCTGTCATTCGAACGATAAACATCTTCACAATGGAATGTTGAGCATACCGACAGAACTCAAGGAATTTGCGAATCCTTCGAGGAACAGCCGGCTCGTTGGGATTGATTTGTTTTGAAATCTCACAGATCAAGCGCTCCTTACCGCACAAGAATTCGTAAGAATCGTTGTTAGGGCAACCTTCATCAACATTCGGGTCATGAGGGAAAACAACGCGATCGTACGGGTCACCGAGATCGTGCCATTCAGCCCGACCGTCAGTAACGTATTTCATGATGGCTCCCGATCGGCCAGTTGGTAAAGACATATCAACAGCGGTGTAGTGGCAACCTGTATCAAACTCACAAGTAGTGTGACCTTCTTCCTCCATGTTTCGTCGAGACCACGAGAATGTGTGAGTGCAACCGCCTAAACATTTGTAATGTAAGATAAATTAGAGAACATAAAAAATCAAGGATATTCAACCTTCAGTCTCAGACAAGACTCCACTTCTCCAGACTTTCCACTAATTGAAATTGTCAGATATAAGAAAGAGTTTTATACGGATGATGTTCTCACAGCGATAGATAATTTGTTCGTAAATCAGAAGCGGACGCCTCATCAAAGTGTCCGTTGTCTGTATTTAAACTAGGAAGTATGGAAATTTTTGTGAAGAAATATTTCACAGGTGATTAGAAATTATAATTTCGAAAGCTTTCATTCATGCACGAACACATTATTACACCTTAAATATTGTGAGTGCTTAAAGTGAATTCTAGTTTTTTTTGTTGCTTTTTCTAAAAGCGGGTCTGTTCAGGAAAGAAATGAACATCAAGAACTTACAA
>JAUEKX010385796.1:0-11879 GCA_031834005.1 Dendronotus venustus
TGAAAAACTTGGATGAAATTCGTTCATTTATTTTATCAAATTATAACATTTAACATTATTATCTTTTTTGAACATATTATTATTACTAAAAACAAAAATACTTCTATGGGTCGGAGGGATTTCAGGGCGTATATTAGAGGGATTGTGATTGTTATATAGAAGATAACATATTATGACTGCTCATTTTTTAGCAGGTTCGTCATCTATAATGAATATTATGATATTGGTGGTGAATGTTTGTGTGTTTTTACGACATAATTTTCTTCACAGGTTGAAAGTTGGTGTCCATTAATCAAAGGACGAAAATCTCTTAGCAAAGATTGTTCCGTCCCCAAATCAAGTGGGTTTCCAAACTGTGGGGATAAAATTGCTGTAAGTATTTAACTGTCAATTATCACATCCATATTTTAGTTGAGAATAAAACTTAGAGAGAAAATTTAGTGCTAGTTAATTTTTTTTTTTTTTGCGTTATTATTGATCTTTTATTTTATTATGGAATATAATACAACATTACAATAGAGATATTGAAAATTACAAGAAAGTACTATCACTTTGATCTTTGTGAAAGACTTATTTATTAGAAAAAGTAAAATCATAATATTATGTGGTTATTTTCATTTGTTATAAATAAATGTCCACCTCCTCTTGTTATCTTGGTATTGTTCAAGCAGGCACGACTAACCGAGCTGGATGCATATTGGAAAATAAATAATTTAATGGGGGTGAGGGGGCTTACTCGATCAAGGGGTGGCTAATTAAGCCTGAGCGCTTATTCATTCATTTACAATAATAAGTAATAAATCTCTTCTCCCATTTCATTTTTCTATCTTTAGTGGATGAAAAAGTTTTGGGCAACTGATCCATGCTATAAGAAGTTTGGTGTTAACGGAACCATCTGCTCATTCATTGCTTATCTTGGTGAGGTATGAATCCAAAAACCTTCTGGAAATGCTTGAATTCAAGTAAAATTAATTTCATTTTTAATAGGAAGTTGTACGTAGAGTATTTATGATAACGACTGGACAACATTCCTCCTTCATGTATGTTACCCACCCCACGAATCCATCCCGTTTCCCAACGATTGTTTATTTAAACCCTGTTGAGTTCGTGTGCGATGTACTAGGAATATATTATTATTTATAGGTGGAAAGATGGTGTCCGCTTTTCCCCGGACACTCTTACTTTAGAATTTCAAAACCGGAAAACAAAGATATGCCGTTGCTAAAACCGGTAAGGCTTCTTTACGTTTGTTCTGAACTTTCGTGACATGGATCCTGTGCTTATTGAGTGGATCCTTTCATTCTGTCCATTAAATGAGTAATATTTACAAAAAAAGAACAAGGAAATGAAAAATTACTTTTTGTATAATTGTTATTACACTACTATTTATTGATTTTACAATAAATGAAAATAGATTATTGATTGAGAACCATATTAAAAAAAAATCAAATCTCCTTTCTAATGATAACAAACATGGTTAGTTTGGGCATCTGAATCTTGGACTTTGTATGTGAGATTTCTAAAAAGATGCCTATCGATTAAACATCGATACTCTATCGATAAATCATCACGTTACTTAGGATCTGGAACAAACCAAATTGAATGATCTCCTGCACATCCTGCAAGCCGGAAGAGAGAAGAAGAAGTTTGATTGGATAACAAGCCGTATCCAGCGGTTATGGCCCGATTGGGTGAACGCAGCGAAAAGCTTGCAGAAGAAAGTGGATTTGGCAAGCTACGAAAGGAAAAAGGTATGTTATAAGTGAATATTTTTGAGTGAGTGCCATATTTTAGCCAGTGGCCTGTTAAGAATAACGGGCAACATATTTATTAACGATGGCTTACAATATAATAAAATTTTTCGATAGTTCTATCAGGGTCCATAGCATCTTGGAAAGTCTTTCTCCCGAACCAGTATATGACGTTAAAACAATGTTGTATGGACGTTGAAACGAACCCAACATTGAACGTCGTATTATGGCAGGTTCGTGTTTATGGTCTTTTTTGTTCTTCTTAGATTTTGATCTATATTGGATTATTAGCAGATGAGGCTACTTACCATTTCGGTGAACAAGCAACAAAAGGGGGTCCTCTTGGTGAATTGGTGCAGTGGAGTGACATAATCAGCACGTTGTTTTTGTTGGGTCACGATATCACCATCGTGATGAACAAGTCGCCTAATGCCGTATTTGGTATTAAAAAGTGTGTAAAAATATTATTCATCCAATCATATTGCCTCTCTTTATGAAGATTATCCAATCAAATTTGTTATCATACAATAACTACCCGCTTAGTGAGAACTCAGTGCTTTCCTAGTCAAGTGTATATGAGCTACGCAATTCCAGTGGGCAGAAACCAAGTCTAAGACCTACTGAGTAGGAAAGATCGTTATTGATAAAAGCTCAACAAAAACTGACTATGCTGTCCTGGATAAAAAAATGAGGTCTTATATGGACGTTGATCCAACGTTGAAATGACGTCACGATAGCGTTGATTTAACGTCATATTTCCCTCTAGTTTTTTTAGAGATAAAAATTTTGTTTTAGATATTGCTTTATTTATGGTGATATTATTCTCGGTTTTTAGAATCTTGAAAAATAGTATGGCTGGGCAATGTCCATCGGAGAAGAAATCGCAATACGATATAATTTACACTGATTACATTGGATTGGCACATATGATTCGCATCTTTAAGAATGTGAAGAGCATCAAGTAATTTTTTTTATTATATACCATACGCGTCTATTAATCCATTTGACCATAACCCTTTGACCATACCTAATACAGCAACAAATAATCTATTAGTTAAAGAATAAATGTTTGCATCTTTAGACCCAATCTGCAATGTTAAGTTCTTCAAAAAGTTAAAGATTTTCTTATATCCTACATTCGTGAAAATCTTTTCTGAAGCATTCGCAATTTTTGAGGCCTCGTTTCTCTCTTTCAGATAATAGATTTTATGTCTAAATTCTCCTTCCAAAAAAAACAAAAAACAGGTGTCATTTACGTATCGTCGATTCGTTTGGTACAGAAGCACAATTCAACACGAAAGTTGATGCTTCCAAAAACTTGTATGGTTTCCACGGTTTGAACCTGAAGCAGTACAATACCATGTTCCGTAAGTTCAATCACTTACATCCATTCGTCTTTTCAAAACAGTAAATTAGGAAAACAGTTACGATGTTGTTTTGACGTCTATAGAACGTCATTCGAACGCTTCTCCATAGAACGTCATTCGAACGCTTCTTACCGGCTGGTTTCTATCGTGGGGAATTCGTGGGTCTTTATTTTCATTTTGCGATTTAATAAAAAAATTCTGTTACGGTAAACTATACTCTTCCTCATACTCTTCCGGGGTGCTTAATCTCCTCCTATGGCGCGTTTATAAGAGGGGGCGTTTATTTTTGTTTGAAATGGGCGTTTATAAGAGGATTTACAGTATCTCAATGCAATTCCCAAAGTTGTTTTACAATAAAGTCTTTGGGGACTTTGGGACATCAATACGCCGATCTAATTTGAGAAGAAAACATTTACTCCTTTCATCCTACAGACTCTATTGTTGTATTTTTCACTTTTTTTTACCGCTGGGTGAGGTTTCCCGAGCATTTTATACGAACACGAGGGAGAACTAATACAATAAGATGTTTGAATTGAAAAAAGAAGTTAAGAGTGCATCCGGAGTTTAGGACCGGTTGCAAAGGACCACAATCGAAGATAACCTCTAACAATTGTGGTTGTTTTGCAAATAAAATTAATTGAGTTATATTTATAAATTAATAAGTAATAAGTAATACCATGATATATAATTGGATTTGTTTGTTATTTTTTACAGCTCATAGTCCTGATAACTCCTTCCTGGGTTTTGTGGTTGAGAATCATTTGAAACCTGGCGAACAAATTACAAAGAAAAAGAGAATAGCACTCGTTTATGGAAAACATATCAACATGTGGCAGGTGGGTAAACCAGTCTGTGTATTACTACTACACATAGTGGATAGAAATAATTTTTTTCACATTTTTTTTACAAGAAAAATTTTTTTTGTAAGAAACTGTTAATTAGACTTTGGAAGTTAGAAATCAGTTTAATGGTTTCATGAGTGACCGCAACAATAACAGCATTTATTCCTGAAACAACCGTTGACATATATATACTTCGTCAATTACTTTTGTCAGCTACCGCCGTTGTTTATGTTTACTTTAAAGCAGTTTAATCAATTGGCGTTAAATTAAAAATGGAAAAATTAGACCACAAACAAAACATTTTAAGAAACCTCTACCCTTGGTTTAATGTTTCTTATAAATACTATTTGAATGAAATTGAAAAATTTGGACAGTAAGCCAACTTTTCTCCTAAGAGTACTATTACAATTATGTTCGCTTTTATTTCAAAGGACCACAAGAAAATCGCTTTCCTGGACATAGTACAGAAATACTTCGAGGTGCACGCCACCGTCGGCGGAGAAGTGGACAAGAAGTTGAAAGTGAAGTATGCGTTGCCTAGTTACGTGCACAACCACGGTGTACTGAAGGGTAGCGAGCTGCAGAAACTTCTTCGAGAAACAACAGTAAGCTGTAATATGAATACTACGCATAAGACTAAGGATGAGACAATTTAAAAAAATGAGTACACCTAGCATAACGAGAACATTGAGGAGAGAAAAGGAGGCTTTTGATTGGCGGCTCAAGAATTATTGAAAAACTTTAAAAATGTAACACTTTAAAAGGAGAAAATTTTGCGAGAGAGAGTATAGTGAATTTTACGAAAACAAAGCTGTTTGGAATTGGCAATTCGCGAATGTTTATCCTTGAGTACATAATTTATTTCCTTTTGTTTTTTCGTTTCTTTCGATACCGAGTAATCCTACGTAATATTTAATCTATCCTTTTTAAAACTCTTTTAAAAAGACATTAAATACTAAAGTACTACAAATAGCAAAAAAAAGGATGATTAAAATTCAGTTGTTTATATTTGTCCTTGTTAAGATGGAAAATCAAATGGTTGTTGATGTACACATAGCAATCAAATATTGTTTATTTGTTGTTGTTGTTGTTGTTTTCAGCTCTTTGTTGGACTTGGTTTCCCATACGAGGGCCCAGCACCGTTAGAAGCGATCGCCAATGGATGTTTCTTCTTAAATGTCAAGCTGGATCCTCCTCTTGGTAATTGTAACCATGATCATTCCCTTGAGCTATGCTAGTTTTCTAAGGCTAATGAAAAAAAAAATATTGGTATTCAGGCTAGATACAATCCCTGAATTACGAGATTTTTTTTTTTGCGAAAGGTACTTTAAGCCATTAAGCTAGTTTTCTAAAATTTGTTAGAACAAAATTGTTTTTTTAGGCTAAAAACATTCTACTTGAACATGAATATAGGATTGAATTACATATAGAAATAAATTTTTGTTGTCTGTTTTTCATTGGACATTAGGTCGCCGTAACGCACCATTCTTCAAACAGAAACCAACAGAACGAAAATTGACGTCGCAACACCCGTACGCCGAACGTTTCATCGGTAAACCACACGTCTACACTATCGATGTGAAGGATCTGAAGGCTGTTGAAAAAGCTCTTGACGAAATTGACGAGAAAGTGGTATGTCTGTTTGTCTGTCTGTCTGTTCATTGTTAACGGTAGAGATTCAATGGAACCTAATACTTATGCTTTCAAATAAAATCTGCGATAGATAGATATATATTATGTAAAAAGCAAGACAACTCGAGCTGTAATAATTTACTATGACATTCTGAGCTTATTTTAACGACGATATCAATTCAAAATTTGCAGGGATTCCACCCATGTACCAATTATTTTTGTTTATTTAAGAAATCGAATGGGTCTATACGATATTATAAGTTGAAAACATTTTTTAGTCTTTATGTGGTTAAGAGAATATGTGATAGTTTTAGCGTGGTTATACTATTATACTTTTGATAAATTAAATAAACAACAATTGGCATTGGCGAATCCCTTCAAACTTTAAGTGCCGGTGTCAGACATCGTAGGACATGGAGTTTGGTTTTTTGAATACAGTGTCTACTACTTGAAGTCGTAGCTTTTGACTACTAAAGTCGATGATCTAGATGCATGCGAATTGTATCAAACATGTTTAATTTTTTGACAAACACAACGACTTTTAGCACCATTTCAAAATTGGACAACTGAAATTTCAAGCTTAAAAATAGCATTTTCTCGAAAGGGCCTAGCTCTTAAAGGGTTAGTTTGGAAACTGCTAAAATTTAATTCAATTATTTCGAGAATAAGACCAAGTTGAAATTGAAATTTGGGGGTAAAGATATTTTGTTTTAGGTATTAATAAAGTCCTACATTACGAAAGGCAAATTCGACGTAATTTGGCGGAAGGTGAAGTAATAGATTTCTTTGAGGAGAAGTTAATATAGATAAAAGTGAAGACCAGAAGACATTCAAACTCTTATCCATTGCATAAAAAAATTAAATTCGGCGAAATTTAACTTTTGGGAGTTTAGGAAAAAAATCAAAACAGGCGATAAGAAAATTTTGC
The DNA here is from genome assembly GCA_031834005.1 of Dendronotus venustus. Classification (NCBI taxonomy): domain Eukaryota; kingdom Metazoa; phylum Mollusca; class Gastropoda; order Nudibranchia; family Dendronotidae; genus Dendronotus; species Dendronotus venustus. The sequence continues at coordinate 6,521 of JAUEKX010385796.1, forward strand.
GGCGGAATAAAATAATCATTTATAAAGATTTTGATAGGAAAAAAAGTGATTTATTATTACTTATTTTGTTAATTAGGTTGAGCCTTACCTTCCATACGAATTCACACATCAAGGAATGTTGGAGAGAGTGTACATGTTCACCAAACATCACGAATTTTGTCGTGACAATATTGGTGACATCTTCAATTCCACTTGGCCGCCCATGTCAGCCCGTAAAGTGTTTTCGGGTGCCCAAAATGAAGGGTGCGATGAGGTTTGCGCAAAGCAAGGTAAATGAAAATTATATTGTTTATTTTTTTATTGTTCAATAATTTATTGTTGCAGTCAAATCTCTATAATTGGAACGGCAACGGGACCAAAAAATTCGATTGATTTATAAAGAGTAATTATATACGAGAGGAGAAGGACTGAAAAAAAAAACTGTTTAAATTATTGAGGTTTCGAATAAGAGAGGCTCGAATTTGAGAGAATCAACTGTAAGTGATTCCTGAAATATTTCTTTTTTTAATTTAGTAAATTTGATGCATAACAGATTCTTCAGATTTCTTTTGAAATTTTATGTAGTTATAAGGGGCGGAAAAAGGGCGTTTAAATTCAGAAAGGCTGGGAAAATGCAAATTGAATTGTAATTCTAAAATATACCCTATTCGTTTTATTGTATTAACTATTCACACCTTCTATTTATATCAGATCAGAGAGGTTGGTACAATTTAGGGCTACTCTTAAATTTTTCTCGCCGGAAACTGCTACTTTTTATGTACCGAGGATGGAAAAAAGTACATAATTCATCTGGAATTGGCTGGAAATTAGGTTTCTTTGGCCTGAAAGGAGGCTGGAATTTTGAATTTTAATTCACTGAAATCATCACCTTAAGTGGATTAATTTTCGCGAATTTTCAAGCTTTAAAAATGAAAGTATTTAACAGTGAAAATGACAAATCTCGTATATGTCTGGGTTTTTTTTTTTCACGAATTATTATTTTTGCAATATATTTTTGCAACGATTTATTATCTTTTTGCGAAAAAAAAACTCTACCCAAAGTTATGGCAAAATTGGTTGAAACCCGGGAAAATCACGAAAATTAATCCACTTGAGGTTGATGAAAAGTTGATGGAGTGTAGGTCAATCTATTTTTACTTTAATCTTTTCACTTGTAGATCTTGTCTGTGAGTCAGCTTACTTTCCGTCTCTTAATGACGTCACATACCTACCAGGATGTACGAAACCGTTAAAAACAGCGTCCATAATTGCGCCCGCGTTTAAAACGGGGAATAAAAAAGAAAGTTGTTTGATACAAACGAACACGAGGTTGTTTAGCTGCACAGCTAAAAGTCCGTCAGCCGAACGTATATGTCCGTGCAGAGACTATGTGAAGGGACAGACAGCATTATGCAAAGGGTGCCTGGATGGAGTAAGGTGATTTACGGAAGATAAATTATAAGAGTAAGTGTTGAAAGAAAGTGGTTTCAAGGAAATTTTACTGTTTGGAGATGTTTATCCTCTACTTTTCTTGTCTTGTTCTTTGGTTTTATTTGGAAATGAAGGAAGACTGTGAAAAAGAAGATTCATATTTACGGACGTATCATACGATTTTGGTGTTTCAAAATGTATATGAGAGATTTTTCTCTTCTTTTATCGGCCACGAAAGAAACAAAAGATGGTGCAGAAAAATCTATTCTAGTTAGCTTGGGAAGATTTTATCATTATTGTTACAAACAAAAGTTTTATTAATTTCGCAATGCAAAAGATATTAAAGCAGGCTGGCGTTTGCATGTATAAACAGGTTGTTCCCACCTTGATTCTATAATAGAGACAAAAACAATAAAGCAAACAGTCGGCACCGGTTTTTAAAGCAAAATGAATAAAGTTACGGTAAACGAAATAATTTAAAATTTAATCACCATTCAGCTTATACTTTAAATTATTCCGCTCACCGTTTTAGAGTATACCCATTTTCTTTTCTTTAAGGCCATAAGAAATATGATTTAGTATTTGGTTTTCTGTTGGGAGTCTTTTTGTCATGTTAATATCAATTTTCTAAATAGATTATTTTTCTAAGGGGCGAACTCTTTACTGGAATTATTTTTTTTCATAAGACATTATTATTAATTAACTTATTTATAAATATATGTATATATAGATTAATAAAAAGGTTGTTCGGTTTCATTTATTGATTTCCTGATTTGAATGTTGGCAATAAAGCTCTTGTTCGTAGTTAGTTCAGGTTGTTTATCAAAAAAACCTAATAACCAAAATTTAAGGTGTTTCGATATATACGCCCAGTTGAGTAGTCATTCTTAAATTACACTTTTTTTATAAGCAACTCGATTTTCTTGTTCATTTAGTTTAAGGTTCATAAGAGTTGCAACGGTTTTTACTTAGAAATATTGGATTTCAATGAGTGATACAGCATGTATAAGAAATTGTTGCTTATAATTAAATGTAATTACAAGTCTTTTTATATTTGTATCAAATTGTTAGTTTATGAAATTAATTTCTTTTTTTTCTTATTTTTTTTCTCTTTGTAGTTCCTTAACTTTTTTGATTGTTTATTCGGTATATTTTTTTTTACTTTTGTTGTTTTTATAATTGTTTCCGATTAAATTTGTTGTTTTTTTATTTCTGTTACTAGGTGTATGTTTTAGTTTTATATTAATACATTGAGAAAGATTGTACTTCTTAAACCTAAGCACTCATGTAGATCTTTTTGAGAACGTTTCTTATCGGTATATTTTTGAATCATGTTATCTTGCAAAAAATTAAGTCATAACCTGATTGCTTCAACTTTCAGTCGAAAGTTTGACCGAAAATTTTAACGAAAGTTTGTAGTTCCGAAAATTGTGGTTTGGCCATAGTAATTCTAGTAAGTTTATATTTCAAATTTTCTTTACACACGTTGTTCGGCATGATCAAGCTTTTTAAGAGAAAAAAGTAACAGGAATCTGAAGCACCTGAGGTCTTTGAAAAATGTTCGTGATTAATGTAGATATATTTATTTTAAGTTTAAATACTTTTTTTAATTAAGTATTTAACTCTAAAAATTCTCTGTTTAGTGAAGTACAAGGATATTTTCAGTATGCTAGAATTTTAGCAAATTGAAATACCATTAAAAGTAAGTGGTTTTAATTATGACGATTAAGCATAGGAACGTAAACAACGACGAGAAAGAATTTAAGCCGAAACAGAATGAGTTGGATTTAGAATTTCCCAAAACCAAAATAATAACAAAGAAACCGTGTGACTCGAATTTAGACGACAAAGTGGGGCAGGCAGAATGAGATATGCTTTTGGAGTCGATAGCGAGGATAAGCTCATTGCAGAGACTATAAACTTAAGATGTCATAACCTGGGCGCGCGGACCTAACAATATAGGATTTTGCTTCCCATAACCCGAGCAAGTGTGGGTCGTAAATATACTCAAATATTTCTAACGTAACTTAAATAAAGTGTGAACACCATCTCGGACTGTATACTAAACCCGAATGACTCCTGGGCTAATACCTCTTCCAATTAAGGGCCAATTAGCTTGAAAAGAAAAAGAAAACCTTGGAGGAAACCAAAAGGCTATTAAATGAGGCAATCACCTATAACAACTTGAGGAGTGGTCAAACAACCCAGATAGATCCTGGTTTATGCTAAATGCTAAACAGCCACCATGTGATAATACAAAGTCAAGAGAAGGATGCAACAAAAGCAATCTATAATTACCCAAAGTAATCTAAAGTTTTATCTTACACAAATAAAATTTATCGAAAAAGATAGAATAAAGCATATCGTAAAATTTCATTCTCATAGGATCATGTCCCGAACCTCTTTCTTGTTTCATATTCTGGTACAAAACATATCCGAGTACACGATATAACAAGTGAATTTGAATTTTAATGTTTATTTCAAACTTTTTTGAACGCATTATTTGGATAAATTCTTAAATATTTCCTGAAAGGAAGAGCCACGTAAAAAAAAAATTTTTTTTTGGAAAAGATTTGTCATACAATTTCAAAATATAATGGAAAGTTTTTATACCATTTCCCAAATCTTCTTGAGATGGAAGGCTTATTACAAAGATGGTTCTGCTAGGTTTCTAGTAGTAAGACTTTTTAAAAGATTAAAAAAAAAACTTATCAGAGAATTCCTTTAAATTAATGTTCAAGACTTTTATGAACATGCTGACATGCTAACCGGCTACCCAAGATTTATTTCATAGCACGAACACCCTTTTTCATGGCCAAATAAACAGACAGCTGTATTATACTATAATATAAACTATCATATTAAACCTTTAAAAATGGCGGCTAGACACTTACAAAATAGTTGTAAAAATATTAGCTTGTCGTAAAAAAAATACAAACAACAACTGAAACGTATTTACAGTGTAGCTTAGAAAAAAATCAATAAAATCAACAAACAATACTAGTATGTCAACAAAGGTTTTCGTAAGTCACGTTCTCAGCCACCACACGACGTTAGAACGACGTTATTTGGACGTTGTTTCGATGTCAAAACGTTAAAAAAACGTTGTAACACTGTTCCTTTTAAGAGTTTTTACACAAAAATTACAAAATAGGGTTTTTTTGATCCTCTAATTTTGGAATTTTTATTATAGACTTTATTTATTTAATTTTTGCCAAAATCTTAGTCTTTAACACACTTTAAGTAATATTCCTATAAAAAAAACTTATAAAAATCAAACAGAAGATTAATACAGGTGTCCGAGAACAAACGTGGGACCATATTTAGTTTGACAATGAAAAGATAATTTATTTTAAGTAGAAAACAACAGAGAAATAACATAAGCTGATTGGTTAAGAGTTTTATTGTTTCATATAATATTCCACGGCTTCTCATTGGTTGTTGTTATTAGTGTAGTTACTGGTTATTAAAAGACTTTTTACTTTAATTTAAATGCATCTTTTTATTACATAGCTAAGTCAATATAAAGAATCTAAAACTTTTTTTGTGTGTCAAACGCACATTATGTGAAAAATTTTCATCATACCTTCTAGAAATAATACCACAATAACATTTCAGAAAAGTAAAATACAGAAGAAAAACTCTCCTCCTAAAATACCCCGATTTAACGAACTCGCTATTAACAAATTCCTCGTAATTGCGAACAAAAATACGTTGGGACACCCCAAATCAAATTTACTATCAATAGGGAATTATAGGGATTATGGGGAATAGTGCCATATTTTTCAACCAAAGTTTTTTATTTATAATCAAAACGTTTTTAATTTACAATCAAAAAATTTGTCACTTTAGATCAATATTGTCATTATTTGTTCAAATTAATAAAGACGTCACTTTTAACAAATACTCGTTAATTACAAACAAAAGTCAATACAAAATCTGCTAAATC
>JAUEKX010386018.1:0-19502 GCA_031834005.1 Dendronotus venustus
TTTCGTAGCGAATTAGTAGAAACTGTTTCTACTAATTCAATTTCGTCGCGAATTCGTCCCGTGTGAATCCGCCTTTAGTTGTGCGAAAATCTTTTTTTTGGGATAAAAATATTTTTAAAAAGTCAAAAATTCTTTTTTTTTGGCGGGTTAGTTTTCAATCTGTTTAGAATTTGGACTTAAATAAACGCGTAAATCGCGTGACCAGTCGTTAAAACTGAATGCATTTTTTTTCAAACAAAAACAGGAGAAATGCGAAAAATAAACATAAGCAAGATGATTTCTAAGTGGAAGGATGTGTTGTCATATAGCTCTTTTGAAAGAGTGATCTCTAAAAAATGTAAGTGATCCTCAAACTCGTAGGCGTAACAAGAGCTACTCCTAAAAAAAATCTTGTCTTTACTTTATAAAGATTATCGGTTAGACGGTTAAAATAGTTCCACTTATCAATATGTTTGAAAGATAACAATATAAAATTTTATTGATGAAAAAAAAAAATTGTCCCTTTTCCCCCAAACATTTTTTTAATTTCACAAGAAAAAAAAACAAAAACAAAAACAAAAATCATCCACTACGAAGAATTAAGTAAAATAAATCCTAAATCAAATTAAGAATTATTAAATCTTTTTATTTATAAAACTAAAAGATAAAAGTTCAATAGAGATTTACAAATAAGAAGTAATTAAAATGGTAAAGAAAGAGAAAAATATTTATACAGCTAAACGCTTTACTAAGTTGCGCTGTGGAAATGATGATTCCACGTACCATAAAGAATTCTGCTGTATATGACTATAATATATAGAAAAGATACTTTACTTAAATTTCAATTAAACTCTATTTATTTATAATAGAATATAAAATCATATATCGTAAATAAAACAGTTCCTTAAAAACGGTTATTAAAACGACCAAGCATTTTGTAATCTAAAGTAAAACGTATTACAACCCACAGGGAAAGAAACGACCTTTCACGTGTAAAGATTGTCAAGAACATCGTATGGTTTGTACGAAGATGCAAGAAAACTTCCATTTGAAGAAATAATTTTAAAAACGAAAAGCAGCACGACCCACCCTGAAATTCGTTTTAGTTATGAAGTGTTCTATTATGTATGTTTTATTATCAATGATAACGTCAGTTGTAAAAAAGTATTCATAGAGACTGCATGAGAATGAGCTCTATACATTCAAGTTCAATTTTCTAACCAATAGCTGTACAGCTGTGTGTGGATCTTTGGAGTTAATGGAGCTGGCCCTACGATGCCATGCTGTCTGGCAGTAAGGTTGTTCTTTCTCTTGGAGGAGTTGTTGTTTACGTTTCGAATCCATTTTCACTTTACGCTCTGACAATTTGTAGAAACTGGTAAATTTGCTTAACATTTTCTTTCTTCTTAACAGATCCTAACGAAATATAAAAAAATCGAGAAATTTAAATTAACGTCTAATTTCATCAAATTTAAAGGAATCTTAATATAAAAAAATATGTTTTGCTAAATGTTAATTTTACCAAGGAGATCAATAGAGCTCCTAGTACCTGAAAATTCAAAGTTTCTAACGGGAATCGATGAACGATAATTTATTCTCATTGTTGGTCGAACACAAATGCAAATCAAATAGATTTAAGGCGAACCTTTTTAATGAGTTCATCGCAGGATAAAACTGTTATGAGATTGCATGCTATTGGGAAGATGAATGTCTTCTTATCGCGAAAGTTGGCCATTTGATCCGTTATTATTTCCATTGATTCTTTTTCCCAATACACAGCTTGGTATGTTAACTTGCACTAAATCAAAAAGAAAAAATCTTTACAAAATTTGAAATTCTTGGCTACACGTTTTTATTATAAAAAACCTAAGCATTGGGCTTTCTGATTTGGTAAAAAATTACCTAAATTTGATTTAACGTTTTTAATTAAGTATACAGTAAAAATAATAATAATAATAATAATAATAATAATAATAATAATAATAATAATAATAATAACCAAACTTTACGGTTGATTTATAAATTATTATAATACTTTCTTAATAAAAAAAACACGCAATAAATGGAAAATACCTTGGCTAGATTCATTAATATACTGAATGCCACCTGTTTAATGGAGATCCATGGCAGACTGCGGTTACCGTAGTTGATTATCCGGAAGATTACCGGTAGCGCATTGTCTTCCACGAGTCTTTCGCAACACCGGAACGATAAAGTGGTCGAAACATCTAGAGAAAGAAAGGTTTCTATACAACTACTTAAGGAAAAAAGTGCGGAACATCCGGGGCTGTTTATTATGATTATTATTGTTATAACATTCCTTCCAATAATCTAATAAAACAAAACAAAACAGAAACTGGAGATAGGAACATTTAGACTTCCATAAAAAAGGATTTCACTTTTTAGTTAAAGAACAAAGACTCATTGAAGAAAGTATAACTTTCCAAATACGAGAAGAGAAAAAGGAAAGGAAACCGCAGGAGGTGTGTACGAAAGGATTAATATTAGAACTGATTACGTAACATATTACAAGGTTTTATGTGTATTGTAATTTATTTTAGCCACATAATTTATAAAAAGTTTGCAACAACAAAAAAAGTTGTTTCTAAATTCAGACAATCTTTGTCAAAAGTCGTATCATTATATTTTTTTCTGCTACAACGCAATCCATTTTTGGCATTTAAAAAAAAATTAAATAAATAAATACCGTTTGTTTTATATATATACCTAAAAAGCTAAAAGTCTACCCAGTGCCGTAGACACGAAATAAATATTAAGGGGCCCATATGTTTAGTATCTAAGGAGGCCCCACCATAGTTGGGGCGGACGTGCCAGAAATTTTTTTTGGATTTTATGCCCTCCAGATTGGCTAAAAATGCCTTTCCGAAAATTAATTTTAAACAATAAGAAATCTAAAATTGCGTGAAATATTAGTGTGTTTTCAAACAATAAGACTATCGTTTCGAACTCAAATGAATTACATTATGAAAAGTATTACGAAGTATATAGAAAAAAGTAGTAAATGTTATACGCATTAAAGTGTCCGAAAATGTTTATTATTGTTTCGCAAGAAGATACAAACAACTCACGAAAAGAATTTACACCTTTTCAAAAAAAAAATAATCATGGTTGGAAATTTTTTTGGGGGGACCTGGCCCCCCGGTAGCTACGGCACTGCTACCATAGATTTTTTGTTATTTTGACAAATTAAATTGCTACATTTTAAATTCACCTTAAATTAGTTTGTTTGATCAAGTTGAGTTTAGGCCAAAATCCATAAAAATGAAATAGAAAAAAGTTAATCAATCACGTGACATGCGAGGATAGATTTTACTTACCTAATTGTTTCAGTGCTTCGTAAACTGTCGAAAGATTTTTCACTTTGAGGAGATAATCGAGAGCTGAACGCGTACGATTAAATAACTTCATCGACTCTGTTACGTTATTGTTCGCTTTCTCGATTCGTTCGCGCGCCTCCTTTAAGCGGGCGTCTTTTATTTGACGACGGACTACATAACCTCTCCAAAGGGACTGAAAGGATATAGTTCAATAATATACTAGAAATTTCATGACGTTATTTTTTTTAACAGTCTCAAATAAAGTCCTACAACTATCCTTATTTTGTGATTTTTATAAAAAGAAAGCTTTGAAAAGAACAGGGTGCAAATAAATACCTGTATTATAAGAGCAACATTCACTCTCTTCCTTTGAACTCTTTCTTCGATTTCAACGACATTTCTTCTATGCCAACGTTGTATCTTCAAAACAGATAAACAGGAGCGTGCTGCAATGGTGAAGTTTTCAATGACCGACAATCGAAAAGCTTGCATTTCCTGAATGAATAACAATATCAAATCAATGATGGAAATAAGGATTTTCACCTTCCACGTGAGATTCTGAAGAGCGAAATTTTCTTGACAGCGTTTTAAAGGAAGAAAGCACACACGGAATAAAGTTTGTTTGGAATTAAATAGTAGGAATCTGCTGCGCTACTTTATTCCACACTTTTCAAAACGTCGATTTGCGCTTTTTACCACACTGTCAATTTTTTGCCTAAATTAAGTTGTCGTGCAGTAGAAAAAGACCTTTCAGCTGTAGCAGGATAACTAAGAATAGTACACAAAGTTTTCTAAAAGTCAGTAATATCATCTAACAGGTCGAGAGTTGGTCGTTTTATGGACATCACTCTCGATTTATTTACTTCAGCTTGATTTAAGAATACTGAAACACGCATGTTAAAACATCTCATACAGAAAATTCAAGTTTGAAAATTCACGATAGAAAAATACTCGCCAAAAAATCGACACCAACATAAAGAAACTCACTTGTTCTTTTCGTTGTATCATGTATAATTTGAAAGCCCGTTGAATGACTACAGCTGCTTCGTTTCTACGTTTGGTCCTTAATTTACACAAATAGGATCGAGCAGTTCGCTGCAAAACAACAACGGCGTTTCTTTTAGCGAGGAAATGTTTTCTTTCGATTTTCATGATTGAGTATGACTGATACACTCTTTCTATCGTCCGCACCGCTTTTCTTTTCAAGATCAACGCTCGTAAACACGTATGCATTCGGGTCCTCAGTTTGTACACTCTGAAATTTCTCTGGATCAATTTGGCAGCATACCTTTGCAAAATAAAGTCACTTCTTTGTTGGCGCATGCGCACAATACTTTGATGCCACTTTTGAAGCAGCAATACAGATGCTTCGGTTCGTTGGAGCAGCGAGCGCTGGCGATAACCTCTCCACACAGATTGGATTTTAGTCACAGCAGTTTGCTTAGCAGTAAAGGATTTTCTTGCGAGATACATCTTAAGGTAAGCTTTCAACGTATTCGAAGCTCTCAATCGTATTTCCATCTTCTTTCGCGTTTTGTAAATTCTGTACGTAGTTTGAATTTTGACACAAGCTTCACATTGAGTGAGAAAGGCGCTGCGTAGGTGTGCAGTCAGCACGACATCTCTCCACCATCCTTGCAAAATAATCGTTGCTGCTCTCTTCCGTAAATATCTGCTACGAAATAAGTATGCTCGAACGACCGATTGTATTTTGATTACACTTATTCGCGTAGTCATAAACTCGTTTCTTTCCAAACACCCTCCCCTAAGTGTACGATACCAGGACTGGATAACTGAGGCAGACTGTTTGACTTTTCTATAACGGCAAATCTGTAAATGTCGACGAATATAACATTGAATGGTTATTGCAGCCTTTCTCTTCTTATCGCTATAGTAGCAACGCCATTTCTGTTGAATGCAAATGGCAGCTGTATTTTTAGCTTGCTCACGTTTGTTGAGCAAGTCACGATGTATCTTCTTAGCTATGGCAACTTTGAATAGATTCTGAATTCGATGAGCAGCTCGATTTCGACTCTTCAACAGTTCGTATCGATTCATTGCCTGTAAAGAACGAACGTGACTTTGAATCTTAACGACAGCTGCTAAAGTCTTCACATACCGTTTCTGTGCCAGCACCATTCGACCGTTTTTCTGCACAACCAGAGCGGCGCGCTGGAGAGCCAGATAACGATGACGCACCAGCTTCCCACGAACAAGCGACTGGAAGACAAGAATCGATCTCATGTCCTCTTGAACCTTCTTGCGTATAATACAGCCTCGAATCAAAGCTTGGATGGTTATAACTGCCCCTCTCATCACGTTATAATTGACATAACAAGGATAACCAATGGAGAAGGCTCGATATCTCTGCTGAATGACAACACACGCGCTTCGTTTACGTAAGTATTGTTTACGAACAACACTCATTCTCAGGAAGGATTGAATCTGCAGGCCGGCTTTATGGTGTCGGTTATTAACACGCCTTTGAACACATCTCCTGTATTGTCTCTGTAAGTAAATGATGGCGTGGAGTTTGATCAAGTACTCTCTATGGGCTGAATAACCTCTATAAGCACTCTGAATGAGAACAGCAGATTTTCGTTGTCGTTTACACGATGATGTGACTCTCCACCAGGTTTGGATAGTGATGCAAGATCGTTTGATACGGAAATAATCTTTTTTTGCTTTCCACATTCTTAAGTTAGCCTGTAAACAATGTATTGCTTCCAGTTTCTTAATGTAGGCGAATTTGGTGAAAACCATTCTGCAAAATGATTGGATCTTCAAAACAGCTTTGACGGTATCCTGGTAACGGTTTCTTTCGAGGTACATTTTCCATGCGCTTTGAATTTTCACAACACACACGCGGGTGTTCGTGAAGCAAGCATGGGCTATGTGTGTACGCCAAACAGATTGGATCAAGAGAGCCGCTTTCTGTTGACGTGTGGATGTTAATCTAGACAAACACATTCGAACAAAAGATTGGATTTTGACTATAGACGATCTGGTAGCGAGATAAGAGTTGCGTTGTTGATAACTTCGCAACAAACACTGTATTTTCACAACTGCTTCTTTCTTTTGAAGATAACATGCTCTAGTAATAACCATACGGGCGAAAGCTTGTAGTACCACAGTCGCTAAGATATTCTTCTCCAAAACCTTACGAGCAATGTACTTCCTCCATGAAGCTTGGATTATTTTTGTAGCTTCTCTTTGTTTACGAAAAAGACCACGTGAACGATACATTCGGAATGCCGATTGGATGCAAATGGCAGCTCCTACTTGTTTGCTATGACAACATCTTTGTTGAAATCGTCGCCACGTACACTGGAGAGAAACAACAGCACGCCTTTGTTTTACAAACTCTTCTCGCACCTTTGACATTCGCCATATCGATTGGATTTTGATAACATCATGTAGCATTTCACGATAGGAACGACGCATGTAATGCATTCGATAAAGTGATTGTAAGTGAATGATGGCGCGTCTTTTTTTCAAGAACTCTTCACGTGCTAACCACATTCTGACGACAGTTTGGATTTGAATGACAGAGCTTCTTCGCTGGCCGTAAACTCTCTTACATAAATACATACGCCAAACAGCCTGAAAACGCAAAATAGCCTCTTTTTTCTTTGCGTATTCTTTTCTATCGGTATGTCCTCGGAAGTTAGCCTGGATGATTATTGCAGCTGATCTTTGCTTTTGGTACTTAGCCTGTGCTGCGTACATTCGATAACCGGATTGGATAATAATGACGGCATTTTGTACTCGCAAGTAACCATTACGATCGCGGAATCCCCTCACGTGTTTCTGAATTAAGATAGCAGCGTTCTTAGCAGCCTCAAACTCTACTTTAGCCTGGTGCATCCGATAAAAGGATTGGATTGTAATCACCGAAGAACGTATCTTTAAGTATTCCTGTTGGTTGCGGTACATTCGAACGATGGATTGAATCTTCACCGCAGAACTTTTTTGAATGGAGAATTTATTTCTGTTTGAGAACATACGGTAGAACGCTTGAATGCGAAGTACAGAATCTTGTAAAATCAAATATCTTTTTTTCGTTACATACATGCGGTAAACAGACTGAATTTGAGTAGCGGAAATTTTTAATTCACTGAATTTCTTTCGACAGTACCACATGCGGACCGCAGATTGGATGATCTTTAAACTGGAAATCTTCTGTAAGTATAACTGTCGAGTCAAATACATCCTGCAGTAAGATTGGATGCATATGCAAGCTTCTCGCCTATGCAAAGCGTCTTTTCGTACTTTGTAAGCACGGTAAATTGCCTGGATGCACATTGCGGCAACCTGCTGCTTTAAGTAGTTCGATTGAGCGATGTGACTTCGTACCATGGCTTGAATGGACACAGCAGCTTTTCTCTTCGTTACAAAAGACACTCGTTCTTTGACCATACGGAACCAAGATTGTAGCAAAATAACAGCTTGTTTGGTTTCGAGGTAACGTTCCCTAGTCTTACGCATACGATACCAACGTTGAACAGCAATGATATTTCGCCTTAAATTCTCGTAGTTGTGTTTCTCTTTTACCATTCGTGCTAGGGATTGGAGTTTCGTAGCACTTGATTTCGCAAATACAAACTGCTTCCGTAACAAATACATTCGCACTGTGGTTTGTATCCGTAAAGCAGCAAGTCGCGATATTTCAAAATGCTTGCGCTGTTGATGCATCTTGTAAGCACTCTGTATAGTGACAACTGCTTTTCGTAACTTCGTGTAGCTCTCTTTATCCTTGACCATCGTGCGGTGTGCTCTCCACACTTCTTGAATCCGAAAGGCGGCAAACCTGCAGCGTTGGTAATTAACTCGCGCGATGTAGCGGCGGACGAGTGATTGGACAATGATGATGGAAAATTGCGTTTGACGGACGATTTTTTCTTGACGTAGCGTTATGTACTTTCTATAAAAATGCTGTATTTGAATAACTTTACATTTCATCGTCAAATACCTCGCTCTCTCAATCCTCATCCTCACCACCGATTGTAAGAAAACGGTGGCGGATCTCATCTGTAGATAGTTTCGCTTAACCAAACTCCCTATTGACTTTGCACGCCAGTATACTTGGATAAGTGAGGCAGCACTTTTTTGTTTTTGGAAATCACGCTGCGCAAGCCGTCTTCGGAAATTCGTTTGAAGAAGTATGAGAGCATTGCGTAAGAGATTGTACTGTTGACGCTGTAAGACCATCTCTTGATGTGAACGCCAGCAACGTTGTATGGTAATGGCAGATTCGCGTTGTTGGTCCAGACTTTTCACCGCTAAAAGCATTCGGAACCACGATTGTATTTGGACAGCACTATGTCTCTTTCGTAACCACGTTTCTCGGACCGTGCGAGCTTGCTGACAACTCCGCCAAAACTCTTGGATCTTCACAGCACTTTGTTTTGTTGAAACATATTCTTTACAAATCAAGTTACCAACTTTAAATGCACGGTATCTTTGCTGGATGACGATACACGCTCTACTTTGTCTTTCACGAAATTCTTTGACCATATAATAAGCACGCCAACATCGCTGAATCTTCAACACGCTCACTCTTGATGTACAATATTGATCACGGGCTGTACGTCCAATCTTCCAGGCTCGATAACTCTGCTGGATGATAATGCATGCGTTCTCTTGATTCTTGCAAAATGTCTTGCTTTCGTGATAAGCACGCCAGAACTGTTGAATCTTCAACGCACTTTCTCTGGTCGTTTGAAATTTCTGACGAGCGACATAGCCGACTTTCCAAGCCTGATATGCCTGCTGAATAAGAGTAGCTGCTCTCTCTTGTAAGACAAGGAGGGATTTAGTTCTGAGATACGTTCGCCAGAATCGCTGTATCTTCAAGACCGATGATTGTACCATCTGATACTGTGAACGAACGTCACGTGCCCGTTTCCAAGCTCGATAGCTTTGTTGGATACGAACACAAGCTATTTCCTGACGCAAAAGGTGTCTACTTTCTCGCACTTGTCTCCATTTTCTTTGAATAATTGTTGCACAATGATTGTCTTGCTTAATATTCTGTTGTTCTTGATACTTTCTCCAAGCAATCTGGATGGTCGAGGCAGCTTTGTAATATCTTTCATACCGGTTTCCAAGGTAATCTCGAAAAGCTCTTTGGATAATGACAGCAGAAACTCTCATTTGAAGGAATTGATACCTGATTGAGATGGAAAGAATTATTCGATATAATTTAGCTGACAATCTACATAAACAAATTTGAAGTGGAAGGCATAACCATTTATTTACAACCCGAGGCCAATGACCTAAAAAACAGAGTAAGACAATTTTTTCTCCCTTGAACCGATCGCGTTCCAGAATTGATCACAATTTCTCTACTTTGAATTTCGCTTATCTGTTTACTTATTGTTTCCGATTGGTCAATTGTATCATGTAATGATATATATTTTAGCGCAGCTTACCCATATACGCAGCGAAAAAAAGGAATTGTCTTGTAATAGTCTTACCTAAGTCTGTTTGTTTCCATGTAGTCACGATATACGCATTGAATGACGTAAGCAGCAGCATCCATGACGTCAAGGTGACGTATGGTTAACCATCGCCTGGCAACAGATTGACAGATAATGACACATTCACGCTTCACTAAGTAGTTCATTCGTTTTATGTAACCACGGTAACAGGCTTGGATCTTCGCGGCAGCTTCATATTGTATCTGGCAAATAACGATAAGAAATGTTTAAAAAAATACTAATAGTGAAAACACGTAAGTATACTAAACGTTTTCCAGAGGTGCATAAATGTGTTCACTCATCATTACCTCTCTTAGCAAAACAGCGCCCTAATAAAGGAAATCAAGTTTTGCGGGGAAAATATGATAATTAAAATCTATACATGGTGAAGAAAATTGTTGCAAGAAAATCTTAAAGATATTGACGAGCAACATACAATTTTATATTAATAGGTAAATACCTGATAAGCATCTTTCTTTTCTGAAAGCTTGTACTTTTTCCACGCCAATTGAATCTTTCGTGCGGCGCGTGTTTCCTTTTGGATACTG
Organism: Dendronotus venustus; assembly: GCA_031834005.1. Lineage (NCBI taxonomy): Eukaryota > Metazoa > Mollusca > Gastropoda > Nudibranchia > Dendronotidae > Dendronotus > Dendronotus venustus. Next base: position 10,348 of record JAUEKX010386018.1, read on the forward strand.
AGAAGCCTTGAGCACAGGTAAGAAACATACGTGATGACAACCTATGGAAATCAAACAAAAAATTATGATATTTACCAGGCAAGTCTGTCGAGAGTCAGCATTCAGCGGAGTAAAATTCCTGTTTTGTGTTTCAAAATTGGTAGGCTTGTAGGTAAAAATATTATAACCAGGGTTTTGTTATTATTGCTTTACGGGTATTAATATTACGAATTTTGGTGATTTCGCAAAACTAAATAATGGCAATTATTATTATTATTATTATTATTATTATTATTATTATTATTATTATTATTATTATTATAGATTTATTTTCAGTTGGTTAAAAGTTACAGTGTACTAATTTATACCAACTAATACAATTAGGAAAATATATATATATATAACTATTACAAATTTACCAAAATACTATCTTATCCATTTGTGAAAATTAATTCCAGTAAAATTTATGATTTGCAATATATGCTTTTAAAAATCATCATCATTAACGGTCATTCACGGAATTAAATACCCACAAAAATTGGTACCTCTAAAATAGCCCCATTATTTTAAGAAGGGAAAATATTAAACCAAATGGTGAAACAGTAATGACGAAGATACCTTCTCATCTGGTATTGTATTGCTCATATCTGAAGCACACAACATGGTTGGAATGCCTCCTAATTCCAGGATCTAAAAGGTTGAAAAAGAAGAAATGTTTAACATAAACCTTCATCAAAATGTCTGTCTGGAAGTAGTATTTCCAGTAAAACAGCCTAGTTTCACAAAGAGGTATACCACTTTACATACACTAAATTTGAGCTTTAAATTTATATTTACTATTATCTAAAATTTTAAGAGAAAATCCAAAGGCTAATTTGTGAAGACTCCAAAAGATAGTAATGTATGTATGGCGCATTCAATCACTTCTATACAAAAGCCATAGATTTCAATAGGATCCTATATTGAAACTTCCAGTCTACGAATTAACAAACTATGCTATGTTAATTTCCATAATGTATTAATATAAATCACTTAAGAAAATGCAAGAATCATCAGCATTTTAAGGATTCAAACTTTTAGGAGTTGCGATAAACCTGACAAATGACTAATAGAAACTTACAGCCTCGTTTAGCACACGATAGTTCTCTTTTTCATTGCTTAGCAAGTTCTCTAAACGACGGTTGATGCCGGTGTCTAAAAGATATAATATATACAAAAAGATAATTTAGAAATATCAAGCTAGATGCTGTTTTGAAATCGTTTTTAAGAGAGACGAAACTTATCAGCATGGATTAATCATATTTTACACAAAAAAGGAAGACATCATTGAGCGATGTGTCGGAAATTAAAGTGACTGATTGATGACTTCATCAATAATCAGACACTTCTTAAAGTTTAATTGAATCGAGAAAGAAATCAAGAAACCTTTGGTTATTTTCAAAAACTTTCTAACGAGACGTTTAGCAACTTACTTGGACTGAAACACTTTGTCCAATTATCGTAAAAGAAGTCATCTTCGATTCCATCTTCTTGTTGTGCAACACTACACGTCTGTGTTGTCTCGTGGTTGATCAACGACTTGGGCAAGATGTCGGCATGGTAGAAATTGATGAGACAGCAGAAAGCAATACCGTCAGAGAAGGACACTGTGAAATTCTCAATCTAAGTAAAACAATAAGTATAGAAAACATGAAGAAGATTAAAATAAAAACTGGGAATGTTTTGACGATCATTTTTCTTTTAAATAATACTGCGTGACACCCAATAAATCCGGCCGGAATATTCTTACAGTATTCTTATATTCTTATAATATCTTGACTAATTCTAATAGAACGAAAGCTAAAGATGAATTTACATCCCTAAATATTGTATTATAATATCCTGTATGAAATATAACATGCTGTTTATGGTGGGAAAAATAAATAATTTTTCTTTTGTTTAACTTGCCAATTTAAAAGGCCAAGAACCAATTTGAAAAATCTACACAAGAAAATCGATTAAAATGTGATGTATATTAATCTCAGTAAACAGTGAAGACCGTTTTCTATTTACCGACAATTTCAGGTGAACGAAAAAGGTAGAACTTTACCCACTCATTATACTATTAGTACCAGCCTGTCAGATTACAGTATACAGGGGAGTGAGCCTACACGCCTAATTTTTTACTTTATACAAGGACAACACGCAAAAACAAAAGAATATATTAACACGTGTTTACCTTTACGTCATAGTAAGCGCAAACAGATTTACACCACCTTAACAAAAAACTCAGTTTATCAGATTTGAAATACAACGCATCCTCCTTGTCGAGGGAATCTCGTCGATTCAAACCCAAGAAATCGTGTTTTTGGCTGTTTGATTCTAAAGCTGAGATTTCTTTATTGATTTTCAAGCGTTTGGTGAGGTAAGCCACTTCCTCCTTCAGTTTATCAACTTCTAAAAGCATACCAACCTGTAATGAAAGTGGTATATAATACAAGAACATTAAAAAAACATTTATCAAATATACACCATTACCTGGAAAGTTGCAAGTTAGTGGTTATTTTTCCTAAATCGACCATTAATGTCGAGCGAGAAAATTGTTAATTAATTGTTGATTTAATATTACATGTTTTTCTATAAGAAACCTAAGCATTAAAAAGAAATTAGCCTAAAGTAAAGGCTTACAGCAGGTTTTAACCAAATCGACCTTGCAACTACTTTTGGTGCAATTAACAACATTTGTTCATGTGCTGTAAATATTCCGACATTTTAAACACACGTGGATTCTTGAATGTAGCTTTAACTTATAAAACCGAACTATGTTCAAATATATATAATAAATATTAAGCATTATATTACTTGGAAATGAAAGATGATTTGCCATAACAGAAGAAGTGTTTTCTCTCGATGTCCATCTACCACACATTTTGCATCTGAAAACCAAATTAGGCAGTATTTCAATTCATGTTTAATATATACTGTATTCCATACATAAACTCGGTCAATTAAAGTTCTGACAAAACTTAACGATGGGTGTATATTAAATATAGTGTAACTATACATTACCATTCCAATATTTAGTTGTAACTAGCTATTTTAGGAAGAGAAAAACTTTAAAAACATCGAACTTTATCAAAGTTTACATCAATTGGGAGCTAACAACAGTTAACATTTACTTATTTATACCTTGCAAAAAGCTAAGGCCATTTGATTTCAAACAGGTTAGAGCCAATCCAACGTTGTGCACTTTCTAAAAACAAGATGATTGAAGAATATTGTAGAACCTTAAAAAATCTTTTTTTGTTATTTTGAAGCTCAATATAATACAGAATTATTAATTTTCGCATCCTTTTACGCGTAACCGTACTAATTTTTATTATTTTATTATTATTATTAGATTAGTACGAATAAGTTATTTGCCAAGTATTAAAAAAAAAAAAATGACATGCAGGCACTGAACTGACTTATTAAATACATCACATCACATATCTTAAACCTTAAAACCCTCTTTTCCTTATAAAGTGAGGCATTTAATAATCTCCACCTTTTTCCTAATAAGAAGGGTAAAGATTTGGACGATAATGGTACACATTCGTTTAATCCGATTTATAAAGAGGGCTACTAACTTTGATATATATTAACTTGTTTCAAAACAATAATTAATAATCAAAAGAAAACAATTAGAACAAACGCCCGCTCTGAAATTTGAAAACATTAATACATAAAGTTTTAAATGTACTAACCTGCAGTCTACTGATCGCTGGCAACCTTACTCTCGGAGACAACAACCAGTTTTGCGTCAATAACTCAACTACACGTCTGGATGAGAAAGGAAAAGATATTACGCATCAAAATGACGAAGGTGACAATAGTAGTGAGGAAAAGATTTTCTCAAAATTAAATTTTATGTAGACTGTATCTTTCTGGTAATTTCGTCTCCTGTACTAACATTTGTAAAGAACGTCAAACTCTCTCTTGAAAAAATTCTTAAAAATCTAAAATTGATACTTATAGTAAGACAATATCTATGTAACAGCGAGGTTTTTATTTGCTTTAGAAATTATTGGCAAAATATTTTGGACTAAAGGACTATACAGATCTTAAAATCGTAAAAAAAAAACAACAACATGAAAATTGTATGATCTTACACCAAACGAACGCCATCTCGTAAATCTACTGCAATGCTCTTAATACCGAAATCGTATTCATCGAGAGCAGTCTATAAAAAAATAAAAACACAACATCAGTCTGAATGCAACAAATGTCAATAATTCAAAGTTTTGTAAACATCAGTCAATAATAAGTCGTAATTCCTTCAAGAAACCAAACAAAACAAATGTACTGTATTGCTGGAAATTTATTATGATCACAACAACAAATGTTACCTGAGCATGACCAATGGTGATGCCCATGTATGTTAGGTGTTTAGTAATATCACCTTCACCCTTCAAAAAGTCTTTGGAGAAATTTAGAAGAATATCTCTTGTGGACTGCAAGAAAAAACAAAGAAAAAACACAAGGTTATCATGATGAAATTGTATACAACTTGTATAAAATTGTTTTGATATTAAGAAGGAGATTGAAGTTCAATGATATTTGCAAACAACTAAACTTTTATTTCGGAAATAGTTTTTTCACTGGATCTTCTTCTCCCAACAAAACATTTTTTTTTTTAATTTTATAGTTATGTATTATAAATTATGCTAAGTAAGGGACTCAGTGGCTTCTCAAGGAAAGAATCAAGGATCTGATGATCGAAATTAATTTCAAGTTCATTACTTACTTTAAAGTCCGAGTCTTTATTAAACAGACAAGGATCGTGGTCAATCAGCCTATTTCGTTTAGCATGGTCAAGGAAAACAACCAGTAAAAGAAACTTCTTTAGGGAGAACTTTGCCAAAGCTTCTTCATATCCAGGCCTAAAATAATTTGGTACTGTAGGATGTGCATAGGATATAGCAATGTCAGGATTGGCAAGTAATCTAGTAGTAATGAACTTGGACAAATGATGAATGTCACTGTTTGAATGCAGCAAAATCATTTCACCATAGATGACCTAGAAAGAACAAACATAACATCTCTCTAAAAACATTAGAAAATATTATATTTTATTTTTCCAATCCCCCTGTACAAATTACTGTTGTGCTTTATTAAGGATACACCACTTGAGGTGTGATTTTTTAATTTTTTTTGTTTCCTATTACATCTTTGATCTGTTAATTTTTGGCATCATCATTTATAAAAATTTAAAAAAATTAATTTGATATTTTTCAATCTGCCTGCTATCTCTATATTGTCATATTAAGGTATCGTAGACTAATAGACAAACCTCTAAACCAATGCGTAACCAAAGGGAGTTGTATGAAAGCAACATCTTTAAAATTTGATTCTTTATCCCTAAAAACAACATATCAATAGAAATGGTTACCAGAGTTAAAAAAAAAATATATAAAAAGTACACAGAGTATAATCACATATAGTTAAAACCCTCACCTAAGTCTGCAAGGATGTGTTTTTCTTGTCGAACAGCAATTAGACCACACTCAATTTCCTTTTCAATTTTATGAATGACAGGAACAAATTCTTTTGATTGGTAGCATATACATGCAGAACGACGAAGTTGAGCCATCCGTCTGCGGAATGAGTATGCACGAAATGATAGCAACTCGCGTGTTGGTGCTACTTCTTGCTTCTTGCTTGCATCTACTGTGAATGTTTCTAAAGAAAATTATTCTTATCAGAATGCATTATCTTTATAAAGCTAATTATTGTCATATAAAAAATGTAATAAGGTTTTTTGCTAAAACTATTTTTACTGTGTGAAAGATTTACCTCGACGATCTGTTACTTTTTCCCCAAGATTTTCACTGAACTCATCAAAAGGAGTCAAAATGTAATTCAACCAGTTTGTGAATCCTAAAAGTTAGTGGGAATATTCGTTGTTATAATTCGTTGTTGTTTATTTCTGAGTGTTTGTTAAGGATTCATAGCAAACATTTTACATTTTAATGGTAATGAAGATAAGAAGCTACAACATATAATATAACTGAACTGCATAAACACCAATTCATTACTTTTATGGTGCTATATGGATCAATAAATGAATCTTAAAGGGAAATTTTAACCACAGCATATATTAAAATTATGACATATGTTATAACTTTTCCTGACAAATTAAAACAATAAAAAAAATAGGGACTTTGATGGAATGTATAAATTTGTGGAAATAATTTTCACGGATGGGGCAGTACAAACCTCGTTCTTGCTTATCAATCCAACGTTCATCATAGAACATATTTTTGGCAGCAAATGGCATAGGATGTCTTGGCATATTTGTCTTTGGTTTTTTCAAAAGTTTCAGCTTCTTCATTGCAAGTCCTCTCTGTGCATTTGGCTCTAGAGAACAAATTACATTTATCAACATTTTATTATAGAGATTCTATAAAAAATTTACATATTAATGGTAATGGTAATGAAGATAAAAAGCTACAACATATAAAATAACTGAACTGCATAAACACCAATTCATTACTTTTATGGCACTATATGGATCAATAAGTGAATCTTAAAGGGAAATTTTAAAAATCTAGTCACTGTGCAATATAACAATTAACAATATTATTACAATTAGTAATTGTTTTTAAAAAACTAAACAAAGTTATGGTATTTATATATATATATTCTAAATTTTGCCATTTAGGACTCATTAAAAACAAAAATTTGTTTTATTAACAAAAAGCTTATGTTTGAGCAGAAGCTTTTTGATTTTATTAAATCATTTTCAATACAAGTGGAGGAGAACCCAACGAAATTTCTAGATACTGCAATGAAAACAGAAAAATCACCAAAATGGTGTATTGGAAACCAAATAAAATTCTGACCCATTAGTTTTCAAAAGTTACAAGAGATTAAGAAAAACCCTTAAATCCCTTAGTTTATTGTTTTCGATCTCCATTGTGTTTTTGTACACTTTTAATCATTTTGTTTGTTATCTTTCCCTAGATACTTTCTTTTGTTTTTATCTGTTTAATAGAGTTTTTTACTAGATCAAATTATGTTAGCATTGAGAATGATTTAATAAAATCGAAAAGCTTCTGCTCAAACATAAAGTTGTAATAAAAAACATTTTTGTTTTAAGTATATATAGGTATGTGTATATGTATGTATATTTACAAAAACACTTACTTGGTAATACCTGAGATACAGATTTTCTTTTCAAGTAAAGTCTTGGTTTTTCAGGTTCCAAATTATTATTTCTTGTTGCAAGTTTGTTAGACTTATTAGTAGTCGAGCCAAAAAGGTTACGACTAGTGCTATCTTTTTTAGGAACATTAAATGTTTGTCTGCGGATGTCATTTTCTTTATTCTCTTTGCTATGGGATGCTTTGAGAGGTAATTTATTTTTAGATTTTACAGTTGACGTTGTATTGAGCTTTTTGTTTTTGAGTTCTGTTGGTAGCTTCTTTTCAAAACTCAAAGGCGACAAGCATTGTTGATCAGCAATATTTTCTTTGTCTTTTGGTGAAGTTGGATCTGGTTGTGCTTTGTTGACAAGAAATGTTGTTCTTCGTGATGGTGTATCAGGTTGGATAGATGTTAGTACTTGCCTATGGTCTTTTGACAAGCTAATACGCTTGCTTAAAGTGTTAGTATTTGTATACTTGGGAACCTAAGAAAAATTGAAAAATAAGAGTACTTAATGTATAATATTAGAAAAACTATGCGTCCAACTGCACCCTGAGAGTGTAATTATCTTTAACAAACACAATTTTCCTTAAAGTTTTAATTCAATTCAATTAAACTTGGATGTGTTTGAATGTGTAAATTATAATAAACAATGTTTTTGTCATTGCAGCAATTGTGTTTACATTAACATTAAATTATAAAGCACTATTTTTACATACCAGCTTGCTCCAATTGTTTTATCATTGTATACTATATCGATATAATGCTTTTACTATTTTGACCACACCTTGAGTATGTAATTGTTTGCACTATGTGTCACATAGGAGAAACTGAAAGGCATTTGCCAATGAGGATAAAAAAGCATTTCAAAGTCAAGAACTTTCACATGCATAAACATAACAATGCTTCTTTAGCCTATAAACAAGTGTGTGTGATGATTGTTTTTCTATTTTAGATCGTTGTGAATACTAAATTCCAATTGTGCATCAAAGTGGATTTTTATATTAAATGGGAACAACCAACATTAAACAAACATTTATATATATTGTCTTAAGGTAGGTGTTCACTGAAGGTATTTTTGACCTATCTCTAAATAATATCGCAAAATAATTTTGCGACGGTTTGGTGAACACAAAAACCAACCTATTTTTTGTGTCTGTCAAATGAAAATTTTTTCGTTATATATCGTGTTATTTTTTTGCAAAAAACATTTTCAGATCAAGGAACGCAGACAACATGGTTCATTGGTTTCATTGTTTTGCGTAGTTTTTTATGTGAAAATTTTCATTATATTTTCAACAGAACATTTGATTGGGCGGCTATAAATCCTCCGACGAGAGCGGGGAATTCCAAATGAATTTTCTATTACTCTCCTCGCTCTTGACTCTATAGATGCTCATTATCTAGAACTATTATCTAGAAGAGTTTTTATTAAAGTTGAGTAATAATGGTGAAAACATGCTTTATTTCTTTTAGAAAAAGTCATGAAAAGTATATATAGTTTTATTTATATAATTTTTATTTTTGATGATTATATGTGCTAAACAGAGACTTTAGAAATATTTTTTACTAAATATATATTACATATATATAACCACTCACATTTGGCGGGTCCAGTAATTTGACAAAGGGCTACCTTTTCAAGCAAAACCTTTGATAATTGTTTATCAAATTGAATTTTGTTAACCAAAATCTTTGAGAGTTTTAGCTTCAGGTCTTCCCAATTAATTAAAAATGGATCTAGGAAAAAATCCACCCCGAAAAAAAAACCACCCGGAAAAAATCCACCCGGAGAAAAAGTGTCAAGTCAAATTTTTTCATGTCGATGTCAAGTTTTTCTTTTTGCCACTTGACACCGCATAACACCGCATAAAAAACATCAAAACGAAAACGATACAGAACAGTCTTAAATAGCGGAGCCTCAAAAAAGATGACTTGTGACGAATAGGAAGGTGTAAAGAATTTGTTTGAAGGCTAATTGCCCAATCAAGTTTACAGAGTTTCATGTA
>JAUEKX010386129.1:0-18174 GCA_031834005.1 Dendronotus venustus
CCTTGAACTCTGCAAAACTGATGACATACACAAATTTGTTTCAAAGCAACAATCAAACTACTTAGGACACTTGGCACATCAGTCAAAAAAGTGTCTTACAAAAAGGCTTTTGTTCAACGACAACAAAAGAACAAAACCTGGTCGTCCAGCTGAATCATTAGCAGATAAGGTGATGAAAAACTGCAACTTGACAAAAGATCAATTCTACAAGAATGCACTCAAGAAAAAGAAAGGACATGATCATCCAGATGGATTTGATCGCCGGCTGTCATTGGAACAATGAATTGGTTAAAGACACAAGTACAAGTAAGTTTAATTAGACTAATATATTAATTATAGTTACCTATTTGCATAACAAAGTAAAGTTCCTTCCTCATTCCAAACAACTTTACACCATCTTGGGAATGTATCTTTTTCCACTAAATTAAGAAATTACAAATCAAATAAATTTGATGCATGATGTATATTTATATACTTTAATGAAAAGTTCACAACAAGCTTTGATATTTGAAATGATTCAGGAATCTTGCCAATTAATTTTTAAACTTAAATTGTGCGTTCCATTTTACTTCTAAGAATTGATGGGATCATATTTTCATTTGTGTTGTTAATAAAGATATTCTATGTTCATTAGCATAAAGATTTTTATCAAATTTAGCCTAGCTTTTAAAAATTTGGTCATAAACTGAAAATTCTTGGGTTTACTCATTACGCATTTCACTGCCGTATAATAGTGAGGTAGAAAGGTTACAGAGATCATTTATATATATTTTCTTTGGTTTTTGTCAAAAACTGTTTCAGGTGTCCAACTACACTAAAAAAACCTTTATTAACGATATTGTCAACATCATAAATTTCAAAGAGAAAAAAAAGTGATTTAATAACAAATTATGTTATTTGGTCTAATTGAGTTGGTTGGTACTAGTACTAGAAGTTACTACTAGTCAAACATTTTTATCTTGGTATACTTTTGAATTTCACTATACTTAATTTGCCAGAAATGTCTGGCAAATTAACAACAAAGCTATTAAATATCCACTGTCTGATACATGACATAACAAAATCAATTTTGGTTTTCGCCTTGTTATTAGGGGAGTTCCATGACAAATAAAACAAATAGAAATATATACATACTATTGAAAAGACAAAAATGGTATACCTTTACATCTTGAGATAGTTTGCTCATAATTTTCAGAAGTTCTAAAAGAATATACATATTACCAAATAGTCATCATGGTTATCTCATACAAATGGTTGCAGATTACAAACATCAAATAGTTATATGTTTAAGATGCTAGTCAAACATAATAAAATATAACAAATATAATATACAAAATATTAAGCAATTAAATACAAAGTGTTGGTAAATGAGCAATTTAGGAGATTACTTTTATTTATGCTCTTCTGTTACAAAAAGTATTTAATACTGTTTTAAAGTGATAGTAAACCTTATTTCAATGACACCATCTTGAAGAATTGCTACATGTGAACCATCCCTACAGACAGAAAATTTAAAATATGCATACAATCGAAAGAAAAAATTCAATATATATATATATTTTTTTTTCCTTAGAAACAAAAACGATGTCATACAATTTTTATATAAACATGATAACTTTTAGTTTTGGTAATAATATCATTATGCATTATATATCGATATATGTTTTTTTGTATGAACAGAGCTTACTTGTTTCAATATTTTAAGGTTACATTTTTCTTAGGAAATCCTTATTTATGTCATAAAGTTTGAAAAAGAAAGTGAAGGATTTTGAATATTTTGAATTGGATTTAGATAATTTTCTCACAAAGACAATGAAGTGACCCATGGTAAACAATTATTCATCAATTTTATCAAATAGATAGGTGGACAACCAAAACTTGCTTGATATCTAAGATAGATAATTTGAAAAGGAAACAATCATAATACAAAGTTGTAGGTAAATTTATTTTACATTCTATATTATTATAGAAAAAAAAATGAGAAAGATTTTTCTACCTGAATTGAGTTTTTAAAGTATCCCACAAGTAAACTGCAGAACCTAAAATAGAAATGTATATAAATAATAAAATTAATATAGAACATATAAAAGACAACACTAAATAATTTGATTTATTTGGCATATTATGTAAAAGTTATAAGCAAAATGTGAAGTGAACAATGCAGTATTCCAATTAGTATTAATATTAATTCATGATTTGCAACTTGAAAATTTTACAAAGCACTCATTGAAATTATAGAAGAAGATTAGCTTGTTTTTTATAAAAAGAAATAATATAAATTAAATCTCCTCTATTGAAATACAGAAAAATACCTATTTTTTAAGCTTTGTTTGTTTGAAAATAAATAAAATTTTCTCTTTTACTAATTTTCTATCTTTTAAAAGCACTTAAACAGAATTTAAGAAAAACATTTATACATACTTTGAGATACTTTCCATACTTTTTTCAATAACGAACCTCTGTATTGCCAGAAATAGTTCTGAACTTGATCCTGAAAAGAATTTAGAAGTAAACTACATATTATACTGCCCCTATACAACTATAAAAAATAAAATAGGATGATAAAAATGAATCATTGTGTTTTTTTACCAATAGTTGAGGTTCTTGTTTCCATTCCTCGTGGACAATTAGGTCATAGAGAATTTGCTCTTCAGACATTGCTGCTTTATAGGTATATATATATGCGATTAAGTTTATTTTATAGTCATTCTCTAAATAAAGAAATGATAACAATTATTAATTGCCAATAAGATGTATCTCAACCGAAGAAATTATTTCTGAAAAATATATATGCATAATGCATTAGCAGAAGAAATTTTGACTGGTTGGAATTTTGATAGTTATTCGCAAAAAATGTTCTCTACATAACCTTGAAAAGTTAGTCATTTACCAAATTAATAAATTCTGAAAAGGTGAACTTTTATATAAAAAATACTAAAACCACTTTTTAACATTCTAAATATAACTTTTTTCACTTTTTTTACTGCCAACATTCAGTCCTTAACAAAAGTAAGTGCATATTATGAAAAATACTGACAAAATGCAGGCAAATTACCAACAAAAGAAATAAAAACTAAGGTTTTTATTATTATATATATATCACTGGTAATTTTTGCAGAAAAAAGTAATTAAATGAAGCTCTTATTTAGATTATTCCAAAATACCAACTGTGGATTTATAATATTATGACCGCTTGCTTACCTTACTTTGAACATATATATATATATATATATATATTTTTTTTTTTTTTTGAAAGTTGCAAAAATTAGATATTTGTTTACATGGGTTCAAAATAAGGTAAAAGCATACAAAACTTTGGCATCCACACTATAATATATATTTTTTACAAAAGACAAGTCAAAAATGATATACATACATAGAAGAAAATAATATATACACAATATAGGAAGGCTAATAGCATTTTAAAATTAACAAAATATTAATATTAATATATATATATATAATATTAATATTAATTGAATAATGTAAAAGTTGACACAGTTTAGCGATTACGATTATTAATACCCAAAATATTTTGTGCGGTTGTAAAACTAGCTCCAGCTAGGTTCATAGCATCTTGCAAAGCATGTTCGATAGATGTACTAACAGTACTTGCAGCTTCAAGGTCCTTCATTCTACGATGTAGAAAGTCCCATGTGTCCTCAAAATTTGGAGACTTATCTTGAAGCATGAATAACTCAGTTGAAACATGAAGTGCAGCAACAGCAGCTCTTTTGCTATACCAACTCATGTCTGAAGACATATCCCCTGCATGATACCAAATCTCATCAATCATGTTGGCACCTTGTTCAAGAACCTCAGGGACAACAGATGGTGACGCTATCAATGAGAGAGCTTGAGGCCAAGATTCAATGAATGGGATAATCATTTTCAATCTTTCTTGGATTGCCTTTTCAATAAATAATGAAGTGTTGACAGACTCATCTGTTGCAAAACGTTTTGATTCAGAAGCTAAGAATTCATACAATTTAGCATTTGATGATTCAATGAAATGCAAGACTAGGTCAGCAGATCCTCTTTTAAACATACCCACAGTGCTTATTGAAAGCTCTAAGGCTTCAACTGCTGCATCAATTGATCTTTGAGACCATCCATATGTTGGTACAAATTCAAGTGCAACATTCAATATCTCAGCTGAAACATCATCATCATTCATATATTCATCTTCTTCATTCCCATCTACATTAAATGAATCAAGAATTTTACCATCAGCAGTTGCACTCATATTTAAAATAATTTCATCTTCGTTTAAATTAGGCTCTCTTGGATTTTGGGTTTCTCTGCTGACTGGATCTGGAACTTTGAAATTCTCTAAATCTTCTTTAGAAGAATTTAGAATCATTTCATCAATAGAAAATGGATTTCCATCTTCTTTTTCTACTCTCAAAACACGACCAGTGGAAAGCAAACGACTTTGTTTTAAATTTCTCATCAAAGACAAAGTTGAAGTTGTTATTCCAGCTCTTCCATTCCTACAAACTGGTTGTAGCAGTCGCAGTGCTGAAGGAAACATAGTAAATATATTTTCAAGTATACGTACGTAACTTTTCAGCTATTTTGTTGGACGATGATTTGGTTGCTAATTTTTGATCTTCTGATGTCTGAAAATTACTTGGCTTGATTTGTTGTTTATAAGCATATAATATGATATTGATTTGATTTATAATTTCCACTTTCGCTCTCTGCTACTTATGGTACGTCATGGAGAGCCTGGTTCCGCAAGTTACTTTGCTAGCAAAATATGGAAGGGTTTGTTCGAACCAAGTTACCATTAAAATGGCTCAGGAGGCTGTCATTTTCGGTTTTGTTGTTTGTGCGTCGTCCCCGTGAATCAAAATGAAGCTGGCCACGTGGACGTCGATAACGCAATATGTTACTTTAGCTTTGAAAAGGTGTCATTTCTTTTCACGCAACTCCAATATTATTTAGCACAGCTTGTTAAACCTCTCGTCCCCGGCCAGCTCTGCTTGTTCTTTTTTGCTACAGTAAGCTCCCGATAACTCGAACCTCCGAGACGAAGAAAATTATTGTTATGGATGACAAATATCAAAAATCGTAAAATAAGCCAAGAAAGGCAAGAAATGCTGATGGGGACGAGACTGAAGTTCGTTTGGTCCGTTTGGTCAATTATTTCAGATACTACGGCATTGGTTGTAAAATAAAAACATCATAACAAAACATAATAAAAACATCCTAAGAATGTTCTCTTGAACTTTTACTTAAAACAGGAGAACTAGAGTGAAATCTTCCCTGAGTACTATTCTTAAGCGAGTGTATATACCTTTTATTTTATTGTTTAATAATAAAATAATAAAATAACTGGCATTTTATGATGTGTTCTGCAAGTGAAAATTTAGTCCTATTTCTCCTTCTCCAGGTTTACTGACAGAAATTTCATGAGTTATGCAAGAATTGCTTGAAATTTGACTCTTCTCTTTTTCCTATTTTGGTTTCAAGGCAAAATTTTGATGCGTTATAGATGAAAGATTCTGGAAAAAGTCATGGAAACTACCAGAAATACCTCTTGAGAGGTGTTCTTTAAACTTATTTAGCCTCCCAGCATCGTGTCTAATTTGAGCTTCCTGGTAGCTGCAAAACAGATAATTTGCAGAACACCTTCATTGGCTGCTTCTAAAACTCATTATTTTATACGTGATAAAGGAGATTGATTAAAGACTTCTCATAAAACTGAAGTTATTTATTCTTTATAATCAATTAAAAATAATTTTTCAGATAAACAATATACAGATCATTATGGGATTTATTTCATCACTAATATTATTATACTAGCCATAGTGTAATATCAGTCAAGATGATTATCCAAATAAAAACTTCATAAAAACATAAACCTAGTCATTTTGAAAAATCTAAAACTCAGACGAGATTTAGAGAGTTGTTGCAAACTACATGAGCAATAAAATTAATTGGAAGCTTTTTTACTCATCTACTCAAAAATGCAAATTCGAAAGAGAAGAGAAAAAATTGCGTGGGTTAACCCAACACTTCCAATATAAATATCAGTCGGTTTTGAAAGCACCTCGCGTTATGGTCCAAAATACCTACACAAAAATACCAATTTCTCTATCCTTATTTAATTTTGTTTACAGAAGCGTGTAGTTAGACCTAATCTAACATCTATGGAGGAGAACATTTTTACCTAGAATGACAAAATGCTTGTTGAAATTATTCTCCTCCGTAGAGCTTATTGTTCTGAACAAGAGGTGTGCTCTTGTTTCTTCACATTTCTTATCTTAATTTAAAATTAACTTCCCCAAATATTTAATTACATTTGTAAGCAAGCTAATAGTAAGTATATATAGAAAGACTTTTGTTTACTTGGCTTCAACATTAGGTCCTTTCCTAACTTAAAGCATGTAAACAAAAATATTAAAGTATACATTTTACAATTAACTTCCTCCAAAAGCGTATTGTTAGTGCATAAACCATTTTTATGTTTCGCTCTGGACGGACTTACTCGCGGTGAGGACGCTAGTTCACAAAATTATTTTTAGCCCTTGATTTGGGTGTTCGACAGCCATGGAAAGAAAATTTACGAAACTAATGTATTTCTTTTTTCTCGATATCTGTAATATGTCTTAACCACGTGACGTACGATTTCGCCATCACTTATTTTTGTATATTTGAACCTCGTGTTACATTATCAGTTACGGTTAAAAAAATATATTAAAAACGGTCACATCGATTTCACGAGGACACTCGGATTTTCTCGTTAAAAATTAAAAAAATATTACAATATAGTTTTTAGCACAAGTTGTTAGAAAAACATAAATACTTTGATTGTGACAAATATTTTTCTGCCGAGGCCGCGTGCAACAATGCTACTCAAGAGCACTTTGTTTTATAGCAACAAATATCACACTCGAATAACCAAATAAATAAATCGAGATTTTTTAGGGAGAATGAATGTATTTTTTTGAATATTTTGTACATAAAAGTTTCTTATTAAAGAACACATCAAGAATTTTTTTCAGGAGAATAAAACATACATTTTAAATGGTAAAAAAATTACTCTGCAATATACACGCTTAATATAAACGCTGGATCGGTTGAAATATTTTCCATCCTCGGTCCCTCGAGACGAGGGACGACGATAGGGAAATTACCTCGAGACCCTTGTTACTAAATGAGGTAATTTCCCTATCATTCCCTATGATTGTCATATTCACATTTGACCAATGGAAATCGTTCTAGAAAATAAAGTGTGACCTTTGAACTCGCAAAATAATGTTGAAACCATTTCCTGTGTAAGAAAACATAATACACGGGTAGGCTAACCAACATCAAGAGTATCATCAAACTGGTGCTAAACGGTTTCTCAGCGAATAACAGAACAAGCAATACGACTAAAACAACAATCATAAATACGGGCGTCGTGATCCAAGTCCGGTATGTCCGTTTGATCTCTGGTCGTCGATAGCGGTTAATTAAAATGGTGGAAATAGCCAAAGCGTACTCAAACAACATCGTAATATTGCAACATTGCAACATAGTTTGCAAGCTCAGATTGCTTAATGTCAGCAGGCTGGCTATGATGGTAAGGAACACGATCGCCGGAATCGGGGTCCTCTGATCTTTGTGTATCAATGAAAACACGGATGGAAATTGACCTTCTCGCGCTGACGACATGATCAACCGTGGGAGATTATAGAAAACTCCAGATAACGCAGGTACAATGCAAACAGCAGCCATGAACGGCATAAAATACACAAAGGAATTCCCGCCAACACGTACAGCTACGTCCGTAACAACGATCTTTGAGACAGCCATTTGAGGGTGCGTGAGAACAGCAGCACACGCCATGTTGATTGCGATATACACGCAGGTAATAAAGGGGATAGCTGTGAACGTGACCAGTGGAATCGTGCGCGCGGGATTTACTGCTTCTTCGACAATGTAGGCGATTGTCGCGTAACCATCAAAACAATAAAGTGCGTTTAAGAGAGCAATGGAAAAGGGAGGAAAGTCTTTTCGGAAACTCACAAATGTATTGTTGAATGTGACACTCGGTAACAGCTTTTTGTACGAGTCGGTTGTAAATGCCGCGTAAACTCCCATTCCCAAAATCATACAGAATAAGAGCAGTTGAACTGTCATAAAGATGACTTGGAAGGTACCGAATTTCTTGGCACCAAGACAGCTGACTCCAGCAATCCCTACCATCACAAGAATCCCAACGAATTTGGAACACCATAAATATTCTACGGAGTTGTGATCATTGAAGAACGGTGCGCATGCGTATAATCCTATGGTGACCAACAAAATACAGGCATCACACGGTGCGAAAATTAAAGCGTTCGTCCAGTTGACAACAAAACCAGCTGCCTTCCCGTAACAGTCTAATATGAAGATGTACGACCCTCCAGTTTTATTGACAACCGAGACCATCTCACAATAACATAGCGCTCCCAGAAAAGCAATTCCACCGGCTAGAATCCAGGCAACTAACGCGACGAAAAGATTGGGCGTGTACTTGGCAACTAACGAGGGTGATATGAATATACCCGCACCAATGATTGAGCCAACAACAAAAGCAAAACAATGTTGGAACCTCATGTTCCTGCGAAGTGTTTGGGGTTGGCCTTCTATACTCGAACTTCCATTTGGATTATTTTGGTAACAGCTCTCGTAGTGACTGATCGTGGAATAACCCCAACTCGACTCGAATAGAGGATATGTTTCTTCGTTCGTTTGCATGGTGATAAAACAAAAAATTCGTTGTTTTTTTTAATTCTATATTTGTTGGCACGTGCCACCCTCTATTAATACGTTTTTCTTAATATGAAGCAGCAATCAAAAAAACGGAAACGTTTCCTGTAAAATTGTTTTCTAGAAAGTAGTATCAATTCAACAATAAAGTAGCAGCATGGTCAATGTAGCGGCATATCTTTATCAACCAAATTGATAAACTTATCATCTATATCATCCTGTTCCATATTAAATGAAGACAATAGCGTAGAAACTCTTCGAAGTATTTAGAATTATAACTGGCACAAGTTTGAACATCACAAATTATGCCGAATATGATGAGTAGCAGCATTTTGCAATTGCAAATTTTTCAGCGTAAAATATTGAGAGAGAATGAATAGTCAAATCAAAATTGTAAATGATACTAGATATTTTCAGAATTGTAGCAACTTTTGCCAGTTTTCCCAAAACGAAACACTGCAAAATTGCAAAACTGTTACAATTTTGATCATTATTTAATTTAAAAAAAGTAACCAAATTAAAACCGCTTAGGAAATACCCAATTTTTCAAACCTCAGAATGAAAAAAGAAAAAAGACAGAAAAAATCTCTGCCTACAAAATCATTCTACATTCTATTTAAAAAAAATTCCTGGTAAGCTTCTCTTGAACATATAGATCAGCCACTTCGGAATTAAAATATCACAGTATCACCACAAAAATCCTCGCGATTACTTTCATAATCTGATCCCTTTTTATCGAAATACTGTAAAAAAAATTTTCTTTCCTCTAATCAATTTATTAATCATAAATTTTCTTATTCACTAGAAATCTAGTAATATTTTAAACTTTTTTTTTTATAATTGGAGTAGATTTAAACATTTTCTACAGGTCATCCTGTATGCAAGCAAAAGACATTGAACGACGAAGTTTCTTCGATATCTTCAAGATGAACTATTAATAATTGTGTCCTTGCACAAAATATTGTCACTACAAATTAGGAAAGGTTCCTATGAGCTCTGCAACAACTAGCAAAATCAGTAGTAGAATTGTAACAACAACAACAACAACAACAACAACAACAACAAAAGAAACATTTCTCAACTTTTTCCTCCTTCAAAACTGTAAGAAATAACAATTCAATGTATCGTTTGCACTACTGGTTGTGTTAAAGGGTAGTTTTCTTGCGATTATTAAAACCTTTTGTTCATCAACCGCTGTGAGAATAAAGAACTTCTAATTCACGAGGAGTGAAAGCTATGTCTGAGTTATAATATTTATCCCCAATATTAAAGAATCCCCAATATTACGTTTCATATTTAAATTTCGGAATTTCAGAATTTTCAGAATTTAAATTTAAATTTCGCAAATAGAGAGTGCAGTAAATTTTGCATTAAATCTTTTGACAGTTTGACCAGTACTTAACATCGCCTAATCTAATGATATTATCATTTTTAAGTCACTAAATTATGTTTTTACCTTAAAAATAAACCAATTTACTGCAATGCTCCGAAAGCTTCCAAAAGTACCTAGTGCAGGTAAATTAGTCACCAGATCCCTAATTTATGTAGTTTATTAATGACAGACGGGAATGGCATATAGGTGTATTCCACAATTGTTTACATAATAACATAAACTTAATTGTTTTCGATATATTTTCGTCATTATTTTATACGGAAGTGCGGTTCTCTCTCGGGTTCGTATTTAAATATATCTATGCGGACGTGACACAGAACAACAAAGCGGAGACAGTATCAAAGTACAGGTAATCCAGCTTTAAATTTCACTTTCTTTTCGTCATTCTTTTTTTTTTTAACTTCTAATTGTCTTCATTTCTTCAACATGTTAGAGAAAAAAGTTGGATAAACGTTGATGTTGTACGTTTGAACGTTGAACTTGCTTTTGGTTAGCAAGGAGCTACACAATGTTGTTCGTTATTATTTGTTATATAATAAGGTATTAGGTATTTCTCGTGATCAAAATTTCAAAATGAGAAAAATAAATTAAACATGCAACGTACCAATAGTTTTACCATGCCATGGGTTAACTTGTATGACAGAGTTCCATGTTAGGATATTTCTCGTGAGGCATGTTAGCCAAGCAAACCCTTCACTTGATTCATATTTTTAATAGAATTAAGCGGCGAAGACGATAGCTAAGGCTGGTACTGCTCGTTATAATATTTTACATCATATGGTATATGGCATGTCAAGCTACAGATCCACCTATAGTTGGAGTAGTGTTGTCTCGCGTTATTTTGCTTCATCAAGTGGAAGAATCATTCTCTCTAGACATTCATTAAAGATAATTTATACAAAACTTGATATATGCTATCTGTGGTCTGAACAGGTACGTATTTAGGGGTAGCGAAATATCTGCGAAGGAGAACATTATTGTTCCAAATCCACTATATTATTTTTGTTGGTGTTACTCCTCCGTAGAGTTTTGGCTAGTCTCATTATTCTTCTAAATATGTTTTTGTGGGGGAGACCAATAAAACGATGAGGAGTAAAATCTGGTCTCCTTTGTTTGTCTGGATTTCTCCCCCGAAGTAAAGGTGTGTTTTTCTCTCCTTTTTTAATAGTGACATATATTTCTTAAAGAGATTAAAAACTACGGGAAACCTACAGATATCATATTAAATTTAATTGTTATATAATTGGCTAATTACTTCATGTGTTCACAATCAGTGTCTATGTTTTGATGTTTTCGTTATTATGATTTAAGTGGAAGTGTACAAAAAGAATTGGTCGATTGGTTTAGCTGTTTGTTGTTGTTTTTACGTTAATGGTATTTGTTTGCAAGGAGCTTTTTTAGGGGACGGTAGAGACCATGTAAAGGTTGTGATTTCACACCGAGGTAGTACATGACTTTAATAGTCATGAAAAAGCGAATTTCTTTCCGTCTATATGGTCTTGGATTAAATATCTTCAGAGAAGAGTAAAAAAAGTAGTTATCCCTGAAAAAAATAGAATTATACTATCATATATTATTATAAATATACATAAATATATATAATAATAATGTATAATAATAATGTATAATAATGTAATTTTTAGCTTTCAAGATTTCTAGCTCTCCTTCACAACTTACAATTCATTAGAATCTTCAGAAACTAACGGCGCTGAACAAACGGAAGTATATTCAGAGGCAGATTTAAAAGGTTTAGCAACGTCTGCAAAGAAGAGTGTAAAACACCTATCTTGGAGAGTTTCTTAACAGATAATTGTCTTTTTGCTCCCCTACATATGTGTTTGCCGACCTTCTAGAATACGCCTATATATATTACCTATTTCCAGGGGAAATGATTGATTTTCAGTAGAAAAATATTTTAAGAACTCTTGCTTGATATTGGAGCCAAGTCTCAATCTAAAGGCTTTATAAGTTGTCTCATTGTCTTCGGTCAGTTTGGCAACCGAAAGAATGAACGAAAAACCTATATCGCTTTTAGAATACATAATACCATGAGCTTAACTTTTTTTTTATAAAAACATATAGAATATTAATCAGTCTCCTTTCAATCCAAATTGCTTGTTTTTATATAAAAAGAATTCTTTGTATAATAGCACACTATGTATTAGTCATATATCTTGTCACTTTTTCTTTATGCTACCGTTACTGTCAACGCGAATGAAAGACATACCGATCAGTCTAAGGAGTTGTTGTTATGTGCTGTTTTTTGTTGTTGAGTGAAAAACGTAATTCGCCTGATGTTTGAGGGGTTTCTGTTTACTTAGATATACCTATTACGATTGTCTGAGCAGCTGAGTATCCATAACCATAATATGTTCTGTAGAAAGACATCAAGAATGGTATGGTATGATATGTAAAAAGATATACAGCTGAATGGTATTGTACGATGTGAAATAAAATATGAAAACTAATGTGAAGAAGTTCCCGCGTTTTTTTTTTATAAACGCTCTACATCGTATTGTCGTATTGGATTTATCACTTGATTGACTGAACGAGATCTTCCCTCTTTTCTCCAGGCTTCCTAGTGAGGAATGATGTATCTAAGAAAGAATTTTGGAAATAGCTTTGAAAACAGCCAGAAGTGCCTCCCTAGAGGTGTTCTTCAAAGTTTTTTAGACTCCTAGCATGGTGTCTAATTTTTAGCTCCGGTGACAGCTGTAGAAGAGATAATTTTGCAGAATACCTTCATTTGGCTGCTTCAGAAAAATATTCCGCTCTGTTTTTATAGGTGCATTAAAGATATCGTATCGGCTCATTACTTTACGAAGGAGTTGATAATTATTTAATTTAGTTAATTAATTATTTGTTGATAATTAAGGTTGAAGTACCTATCATTATTTTGATGAAAAGAAATAAAGGTGCTTGAAATTTAGTAAACTTTGTTTATGTTTACCAACAAATATGAGCTTTTACGGATAATCAGTGATACCAATATTAGCCTCTACTAACTTAATCTAAGAAGTTATTGAGAACTTCACCAAAAAACTTGTTTGTCTTATTTCTAAAATATTTCATAGCAAAAAATGAATTAACTTTTAAATTAGCACATAATTTTGTGAGGGAAATGAAGAAAAGAAAGATGATAGCTGCACAACTGCTCGTTTTGCTTTTGGTATGCGTTACACAATATTCGGGTAAGTTTATACAAACATGATAACGATGCAAAAAATTCAAATTATCATGATGTAGTAGAAGGGGTTTATATAGTTTTTATAACGTTGCTTTTTAAAAGTATGCGCCTTGTTCAACTTTTAACAGTCATTCAACAACACTACGTTGACCTCGAGTTTATTACAAAATAAAATACCAAATAAAACTTTAGAAAATCTTTCGCCAATAATTTTGTTAAAAAAAAGGATACCGTCATAAAGATGATCTTCAGTTACCATCTTGTTTTTTATTCACGAGCCTATTTTTTATGCCATAAATGACCGAATGAGTGTTCCGGCTTAATTAGCCGCCCTACTCGAATAAGCGCCCTCTTAAATTATTTCTTATCCAATAAGCTCCCCAGTTCGGATAAGCATCCCCTCAAAATCCACTTTTTCAATAAGCACCCGGGTACTTATTCGGTATAGATATATAATTTAATAACCAACAAAAAATTGGCAAAGTTTCTACTATTTAAGTATGTGGATTTATATTGCTTATTTTGTTTTTAAAGAATCTTCCCCCAAAACAACCATTTCTGCTATGTGTTCTAAAGTTTGCTGTTTCAAGTGACTAATGTTTGCATTTTTTTTGTTGTTGCAAAAATTGTTATATCGTTTATTTTATACACATATATTTTATATATTTTCAGCCAAAGATTTCGACCCTGTCGCTTACAAGCATGGATCGGCCAGACTAATAGCACGATTTGACAAAATGTATCGAGATTTTAATGATTTGAAAGGTAAATAAAAGTGTTATTGTTAATGTTGATCCTAAAAAACTATAGCACGTACCTCCAGGAGGTAAATGTTAAATTTGTGGTAAAACGCAAACTCGATTTCTGTTCTATACTTAAGTAATAATTAACAATTATTATTAAATTAATTAATTTATAATCGTTAATCATTTCTATTCTATCAGCCGTTCGTCAATATCTACACTATATATTACTAAAATTGGATAATTGGAAGTCCCATGTGGGACACCATATATATACAAATTATATTTTCATAGTGAGCTTTATAACCCGTATAAAGTTATAAAGAATACAGCATTCTCGCGATAAGTGAGACCCTGGTTAAGTGTGACCTTTTGCTAACTGAGACCGGTTTTCTCGGTCCCTTGAACTTCCTTACTAAAAGAAATACTTCGGACATTTGCTAAACGGGACCAATCTATTTGGCCTCTTGACTGTCCCACGCTACTAGAGTATACTGTGTCTACAACACAGCACAAAATTCAATTTTTTCGTTATAAGTTTATAAGGATCACGCTGTATATTACACTTACAAATGCGTCCTTGCTTTGCCCGTTTTGACCGAAATTTCGACCTAATATTTTCGATCCGGAACAGAGAAGGAAGCCATTTTATTGGTCAGTTCAAAACGCTTAAATGTTTTGGACTGTTTTTAATTTATGTGTAAAATACAATAACACTTTATAAACTGTGTAATATTGTAAGTTCTCAATTACATCGTATTCTGTCTGGTCAAGCTGATCTTTATACAAGGATTTGGATTAGCTATTTAAATAGAAACCTCTGTCTCGGAAATAATTTGTGAACAAAGCGTTATTTTAAGCGTTACCTGAGTAATGGATCACCGATATATGGAAAAAATCTCATCCAGTATCAAAATTTCCCGTACTAGCCTCGATACCACTACCCCTATTAATCTACATTGGAAAACTGGCTAGCTTGCTAGTCTAAAAAAAGGAAAAATCTCAAGAATATTAAAGCAAAGGAGGAGGGACAAGTTTGTATTGGCGTATCTAGAGGATCGGCAATATCTACGAAGGAGAGTGAAAAACAGTTATTTTTTGTAATGATTCTCAACAGATGATTGAGTTTTGTTCTTCTACACAGGTATATCACCTCTTAAATACATCTCTGAGTTTGCTTTGTTATTACTTGTTGACTAACATCCATAAATACTTTTCAACTTTCTTTTCACTTACAGCGCAATTAGGTTACCAGAGCTCATTGCCCAACAACCAAGGTATACCTACTTTTTATCGGGGTATCGGTAAAAAAGAGTACTTCTTTTACATCCTCGTCCCATGGGTGCACCGTCCAGATATGAAAAAAAGCGAAAAGAGCCCTGAGGAAAAGGATGCTATTTTTTATAGATACCCAATGTGTTCATATTCTATTCATTCTCTTTATAAGCATGTTGCTGTAACAAACATGATAGTTAGTTTATTGATTGCAATTTACGGAATTTCTGGGAATAAAAGAATTCTCGACCGTAGGTAAAATGTAACACTAATTTTCAAAACGAAATATGTGTGTTTTTTACGATGTTTCACTCTTGATATCCTGAGCTATGTTCTACACAAGAAATTTTCATTTGATTTGCGAATTTCAGGCTTCCTAACAGATAATGATTTGTTCTGCAAGAAAAATTTTCCAAATATTTTTAGACCTATTTTGCCCGTCACCAGGCTTCCGCTTCCGGTTAAAATTTTGATATGTTCTGCAAAAGAATATTCTGGAAAAAGCCTTGGAAAAACTAGAAGTACCTCCTGACAGGTGCTCTACAAACTCATTTAGCCTTCTGACAGGGTCTAGCAAGTTTGGCAACTGTAGATAATTTGATAATTTGACAGCTCCATTGGTCGCTTATATAGTTCGTATTCGGCTAAATACTAATGCTATAAATGTTTTTTTTTTCGGGTTTTATATTTTTAGATCCAGCATCACATTTAAAAACGTCAAGTAAGTAGCGAATTGATAGAAAGCGGATCTAGAGAGTCGCTTAACACGATTGTGTGTAGGAGAGCAAAAAAGATTAGACCAAAAAATGATCGTTCTGAAGGTTTTGAGTATGGGAATTTAGTAATTTTACCATCGATTTTCATCATTCAATGCGTTCAAACACCCTTAATAGAGAGTAAGTATAAAATGGTTTTTAAGAAATTTTCGATAACAGTGTTCTAATTGATAGTTTAAAAATTTACTTTATTTTGTTTTTATTTATAGAGTGTGGTGTGGAGGGCGACTGTATATACGACTTCAAACAAGACAATATTACCAGCTCCTTCCAATGGTATCGTAACTTCATCTTGGATGAGACATTCCCTGTACATTCGAATAGTGAGGTAGACGATAATGTCCCACCGCACAGTACCAAATTGATGGTAGCAAACACCGTCCGGAAACACCATCGCCGCAACCAACACTACATTCTCTCCTCCGACATCCCCATCAAAACAACCTCACAATGCGTTGACTTCTATTACTACATGCATAGCGACGGGTGTTGTGATGTCGTTAGGTTCTCGGCGACGTTGAAATGTGTCGGATTTGAGGATGAAATCATCATAAAGACGAGTGGTTCACGTAAGAAAAGATGGAATTACGTCTTGTTTGATGTCGTTAAACCGGTCGGAACTAAATGTCAGGTATGGTTATACGGCACCCCCTCCCCCCTCCCCCCAGAGACCGATTTAGAGGGTCGGCAACATCTGCAAAGGAGAGTGAAAAAGATTATTATCTTGTAATGCTTGTCAGACATAATTTCCTTTTTGCTCTCCTACACATGTTCTTGCCGACCATGAAAATTGTTCGAGTTATCGGGGTTATCGGGTTTATCGGGTTTATCGGGATTATGAGAAAGACTTAGTGAAGGTTCAAAAGGAGAATTCAAAAACAGTTCGAGTTATCGAGTGTTTGGGTTTATCGGGATTACACTGCAATTATTGTTGTGCATAAGCTACAGGGTATCCAGAACAAAATGTTCCAGCTCATATTTTATTCCGATTGTAAGATGTGCAAAATATAATGTAAAGATTAACTTTATGTGTTTGTTTAAAAAAAGCATGCATAATTAATTCCCAGCTGGCACACGACGTCAAAAAGACGTCGCTGCAACGAACGTGGTTTTCACGTTTTGACATCGTAACAACGTCCAAATGATGTCGTCCTAACGTCCTGTGTTGGCTAGGGGTTGATTACAAAGAATCAATTAACTGTTTAACGCACAAATCATTTGAGTATTGCGAAAAGGAAAGTACCCATTTTTTACTGATCATATAGAAGTCATCCACTTTTTTAACAGCACAAAAACTTTCTTTATCCTTCAGGCAAAGGTTTTTTGGCTGACTTTTGTCGGATGAATAAATTGTGTAACCAAAAGTTAATTTTCCAATTAATTTAGTTTAGTTCTTGAATGTGTTTACTTCTTTAATATAAATGCAGTTAATAACACCCAAAGTTTGTTTTGTTTGCTAACTTTCATAAACTTCACTGCGTGTAGCTACATTTTTCATTTTCTTTTCCGATTGTTTACAGATTCAATGGAAAGCAGCAAAGGGTTTATCAGAGGAAGGAAAAGTAGGAATTGATGACGTCAACATTCATTACAACGCATGCCCGAAAGAAGGGAAAGTTTTCTCGTGTAAGTAAAAATTCACCACTGCTTACAGGGGGAGCAATGCGTCAAATGTCTGTGAAGGAGAGCTTGAAGTGAATTATCTTAAGGTTTTTTCAAGGATAACTACTTTTTTATTCTCCTCCGAGGATGTTTAACACACTCAAACATCCGCCACTGCTTGTACTACCAACAACGTTTGTTGAAAAGAAACTGTTCATATCATTTCCCATTGGCTCACAATTTTAGACAAACGCAGGAGTTGAACTTCCATTTCAATTTTTAAATCTTTTTCTATGCTCAAATTGTTGTTGTTTTAACAAGAGGCGGATCCAGAGTGGAGGAGACTCCGGAGGAGAGTAAAAAAAAGTAATTATCCTTTACAGACGTTTGATGCACTCTAGATTTCGTTCCGTTAACAGCCAACCATCATAATACACAAGCAGAAAATAC
>JAUEKX010386240.1:0-13940 GCA_031834005.1 Dendronotus venustus
AATCCGAGCCAAGATGGCGACTGAAGAAAGTTAAAGTTCACATGTCATTTATATCTGTTTTTATCTTTGTTATTCACTCTCGAAATTCTAAATATTGCAAATAACAATAACAATAACAATAATAATAATAATAATCTTTGTAAAAATTTTCAAAATTTGATTTTTTGGTATTGACCAAATTGACTGTATTCGCAATAGCAGAGTCAACTGCAGTAATGACACCCTGAATTCTTTGATAAAGTTGTACAGCCTCTCTTAAAAAGCCTTCAGCTTCGTCATCAGCCTCAACTAAACAAATGTAGTCATCACCCAAGGAAACAAGCTTTTTCTTTAATTTGCGTTTAGCAAGTTTCAATGCTCTTTCATTGGAAGACATGGTTATCTTTTCCAACACAACATTTAACATTTGCATTCCTCTAATTTCATCGTTAATTCAATCCCACAATTTCTACAAGTACATCAGTGCAAGTTTTCTTGAAGGCTTGAATCCAGATAATCTTCCGAACTCGAGTTGTCAGTCACTGTATTTTGATTTTCTAGCTGCTTCGCCATTTCTTCCTCTGTATACCCGGGCTCAAAATCATAGCAACCAGAAATTCCTTAGTCTGAATTTATGCTAGATTCACAAGAACTAAATCACTAGATTCTTCAAAAAGACTGGATGAATTTGAATTCTCATTATCAGACATGTTTTCTTTGCTGTTTTTTCTTCACTGTTTACAATATAACACGGGAAACGTCTCGCACCAATGACGTCACATGTGTGAAATCTTTAAATCGCTCTTATTCCGCACAGAAGAAAAAACTAACATTAAAATATATATTTTTATAACCATCTACCGACATAAATTTTTGACCTCTAGTTTTTCTTTAAGAGAAAGCAAACGAAAAATGTTACTTGATACAATGATCAATCAATATATCATCAATCCATCTTATTTTCTATTTTGCCGTAAAATCTCAACTTTGAGGTATATGACGTCAAAACCATGATTTCGGTATAGTTACTAAAATTAGTGTTCTCAAGTTAAATACATAAACTTGTGCCTTTTAGGTACATTATTCACTTTTCCTAAGTCCGACGACGACTCGTATTTCAAAGTTGGTGATATAAAGTTGAAAATATTCAACAATTCAAGCTCTCAAATAGTGTTCAGGCAAAAAGCAAAAGATCATTTGAAAAATGGGAGACATTATAAATTTAGTATAGAAAAAAGTAAAAGAAATTAACGCAATTTTTGTTTGTTATTTATGAAGAATACATACATAAAAAGTGCTTCCTTTTATACGTCCTAGAATTCTTCGCATGTTCTCGAAATACTTTTGCACGTGCTAGAGAAACATTTGGATGTCCTAGAAATATTAAATAACGATAAGAAATCATTTTGACAGATTGGAGTATTGAAATATATTTTGCTGGCTTTGCTGCAGGGAGTGGCTGTATTTTTTTCTTTTCTTTTTGTTTCGTTTCGTTTGTTTTTTTCCCAACATTGATATAACCGTTTCGTTTAACATGTTTAATAGTTTGAAATCAAATTTTCTAGAAAACCTCGATTTACGTCTTTTTTTATCAAAAATGATTAAATAAATTATTTGAGGTGCCATTTTTTGGCTAAATTAGTAATATAATTTTATCGCTTTTTTTTTAGATTGAACTTGGAAAGAATCTCGAATGAGGATTGTGTTTTTTCTGTCAAAAGAACGGATATTATCGAAGATTCAATTAAGTTTATGTATCGCAACGATAAGAATTCTCGTAAAGAAGAAAAAGAATTCTCATTGGTCAAGCCACTAGATCTTCAAATAAAAGTTACAGAAACTTTTACGTATTTGCTGTTCAATGTTCCTGACCTGCTTCATACTGGTTATGAATATGATTTTAAAGTAGAAGCTAAAACTTTGAATGAAGAAACTGCTTGTTACATTTATGAAGACCATTTAATGAGAAGTATGTCTAATATGATTTTAATCAATTTTTTTGTCAAAATGTTATTATTAAAATTTTTCTTTAGTTAATCATGGTGATTATTCATATATTTACACATAAGTAGCATATCTGCTGTTTTTAGTTCCTGTAGTATTTCCTTTAGTATTTCATGTAGTATTTCGCAGAAAAGTTGCAGCAGTATTAATTAATTACGCGAAAAGAATTACTTCCCATAAGTCTACAGGTTCCAGATCACGTGATACCTGTGTTTTTTGATGAACTACTAATGGTGTACAATGAAGTTATGGACTATAAGATAATGCTGTGTTTAAAAATGGTAAGTTTTTTTAATGATTTTAATTTATTTTACTATTACTATTTTAATTCATATCTTAAAGTATATTGTAAAATGTTTAAATGGAAATCATTGAATTTTATTTCTATTCTATTTTTCAGTTAATTGTTATGGTGAGAGATTTTGCAATTTTTCTGTAACTATCCAATGAATCATATGACAACATAATTGATTGTTTGTTACCTGATAGTGAAGTTCTAACGTGGAATAAAACTTTCTACTCGACAGCTGTGACGAATATTGAGGAGATTAGGTTTAGACAGAAGAGGTTATAAGAGATTAATGAGGTTTTAATTTTAAAGGTAATGTAAACAGAGAAACTATTAGAATCACTACTCTATATCTCGTTTACTGCTATCGATATCGGCGAGCTATATATTGCGTTTGTATACATTTTTGAACGGAACTGCGGTCTTCCAGTAGGGCGAAATTCTTCACACACCTCTTCATACAAAATATTCTTTGGTATGATCTATGCAACATATGTTACCCAGCCACTTGAGGCATTTTAGTCTAAGCTGCCAGAATAGATAGGAGATGCGGACACACTGTCCTTTGTGTTAATCGCCCTGTCCCGTCACTTAATGCGCAGGTGAAAGATGTTTATTCATTTCTCCTGTCTGGCTAATGTTGTCTAGGACTCGCCACTGCTAGGAGCTGATGTCATATCGACTGTAGATTAGCCAGCACTGAAGCCTCACTGCAACTCAGGATATACATTGAAAGCAAGACTCGGTAGGCGTGAAAGGGCAACGCGAGCGAAGACATTTTCATGAGAAGTATGTCTATTATGATTTTAATCAATTTTTTTGTCAAAATGTTATTATCAAAATCTTTCCTTTAATCAACAATGCTGAAGAGGGAGTCACTGTGAACACCTTTATTATTGTAGAGGGTGACGATGTATGATATAGTGGTTGGCGCAGCGGCGTGCAGTCTGCTTGGCCTTGATGCAAGGAGCTCTAATTGTTTCGTGTGTGCTGTTGCTCTGCCCTCTAAAAACTGTTAGAGATAATGAAGGAGTGCAGAATCTCATGAGATGTTGTTGTTGCCATTCGAATTATACACAACACCACGTCGTTATAATGGTCAGTTTTTCTATGCATTGCCAGTTTAGACTACGTTCTTCTCTCTGCTATTATTCAAGAACTCATATTATAAGTCTGAGAATAAAAAAATCGATATCACTGAGGTTGTTTTAACTGCAGCAGGTTTTAAATTTCTGTACACTGCACATTTGGATGTTTGTTAGGACATCAAAATGTAAAAAACAACGTTGTAACGTCGTTTATTACGTTGTATGCTGACTGAGCTAGTTGAAGAAACTCTTAACAAAAAAGTTCTATAAATGGGTATTGAATTTAGTGAAATCTAGCATATAAAACTTTAATAAAGGAAAGTGATATCGGGGTTTAGTGGAAGTCGCAAAAGTTAATAATACTCGGTATAGCAAGTGAGGCAAATTTTGCACTATTGTGAAATGGGGAAAAAGTAGTTTGAAGAAAATAGGATAACGAGAGCGTATTATAGCTATATTTTGTCAGTTACTAACAGTAAATGGTGTAGCTGGAGAATTCCAAGACATTTGTCAGAAGCATAGGCCTTACTTGTCGGTAGGGTCGCTTGGAGAATTGGTGGATTTTGTCCGGACGACATGCCAATTTGGCAGTGACAGTAAATGGTGTTGCTGGAGAATCCCAAGACATATGCCAGAAACATAGGCCTTACTTGTTGGTCGTGTCGCTTGGTGAATTGGTGGAATTTGTCTAGACGACAAACCATTTTGTCAGTGACAGTAAATGGTGTTGCTGGAGATTACCAAGACATTTGCCAGAAACATAGGCCTTACTTGTTGGTCGTGTCGCTTGGAGAATTGATTATTGACATGTAATTTTACCTGGAATAATTGAAGTGACATGCTTTTAGAACGACAAATTTTATTAATATTATTGACATGTCATTTTACTTGGAATAATTTGGTGACCTAGAATGACAAACGAATTAATAGTTACATTTATTTTCATGGAATTAATTATTTTATTATATTATGAAAGTTTCTTAATTAATTCGATTTTTGTAGCTACTTGTCATAACTTTATAATCAGGATCACGAACGTTACACGTGTAATTAATTTTTTTAGTATTCAGAGCACGTGATCTCTCCATTTACAACCAGTGACATGCCATTTACATCGAACTTTAGCCATTGTTACAAAATATTTTAATTATTTGATGCAAAAAAGGAAAATGACAGCTTAAACGTTTTTTGTTTTTTTATTTTATTAATTTAAAACAGAGTAATGCTATAAAATGCCGCCACTGACACCATTTACAAGTTACCTCACAATGTTCAGCGAAAAAGAACTAGCCGGCATATTTCTTTAGCATTCTTTCGTTGTTATTTTGAGATAAGATGAAGTAAAAGATCTAAGCTGGTAGTCTGAAATATATCTATTTAGCCTTGATTTTTAGATTATCTCCATGATAAATGAACTAGCCTCGATGTTAGATCTAGCCTTGTGTGTCTGGTATCTCCATTTTAGCTATGACGTAATGATTTCTCCTTGATCTCCATTTACAATCTAAAATACAAAAGATAGTTCTAATTAATAAAATAATGTTTATGTCTATCGTGAAAAATATTGACATGATATGTTAATCTATTGTGTATACTAAATCAAATGCATCCTCCTCCACATTGGCAGGCAAAGCTTAGTACATGGAAGATTTGCCTTTTTAAACCGACAGCGACCAGAACATTGTTTTTTTACAACCACAACTAATCAATTCACGGCATACACTTGACGCTTCACGTTTGGTCATCCATAACGGTTCATTATGTTGTTCTTTTAATGACCATCCTCAGTTTTCAGGATCATGTACTGGCTGGTGTTTTACAAGTGAAGTATTCAGATCCTGAAAAGAAAGTTTGATATGCTTGCTTACTTGAATACATACATGCTCTGTAGCATTGCTCGTTTTGCGTGTTGTATTAATGCATCTTTTGTGGGTGGTATATTTTCAACAGTTTTAGCTTTACTTGTAAATAACTCTCTTCTACACTCGTTGATATCACTGGTAGAACTTGTAGAATCATACATTAGAACAACAAACCGTTCGATTTGCTGAGAGATCTTCTCCATGTAAAACATCTTTTTCGCATAATGTAATAGAAGTAATAGATTATATTACTTCAAAGTATTTAGCAAAAAAGTATATATATATTACCTTGAAAAATTTACAATTCACAACGTCATATATCTTTTCAAATAATAGACAATAAAGAGACTGTTGCTTAACTTATTAATATCATCAGCGTAGGAGAGTATGTTACTTTGTTTTTTTTTATTCGCAGCCCAAAAATTTGTATCAAGTGTGCTATTAAAATGATTGTGTACGTAATAGTCTTTTCATTTCTTGATGTGAATTTATAAGAAAGTATGACATGTTTTGTTTAAGCAAAATTCAACTCGTTAATATCTTTTCTGGATCACACGGTACACCAAAGCAACAACGTAACACTTCAATTATCTAAATCAATAACCTATATGCTGGGTTTTTAAATCCTAATAACTCGTATTGAACATGTTTTCTCATCTGATCGATTGTCTAAATGAAAAAAAATCAAGTTACAAAGTAAACATAACAACTTCACTTTCAGCATAATTCACCCTGTTATATTTACTAAGAAATTTATTGCAAATAAAAATTTATTGTTTTGTTCAAAATAAGTAATGTCATATTTATAACTTAAATTTTAATTTACTCATATTGAGTTCATTTTTATAATATGACTTGAGCATAAAAGTTATTCAGAATTAAATTTCCTTTCCAACGATATATAATACTTGTTTGTTCTCAAAAAAATATTTTTAGTTAAAAATACCTTTAAGTGATGACGTCATTTTTCGAATTTAAATTGCAACTTACTCATTTTCAGTACATTTTTACAATATGACTTAAGAATAAAAGTTGTTCAGAATTAAATTATCTTTGCAACGAAATATGTTAGGATTTGGAGAAAAAAATCAATTTGTCAACAAATGCTGACATTATCTGTCACGTCACTTTTGACCCTTGTCTCCCTCAAGAATTTTCATCAGCATGGTTCACTGAACACTTGTGCAAAATTTCACGATTTTGTCACGATTTGCGCGGTTCTTTCATATGACCTAACTTTTCAATTAAAATTGATTTAAAAACAATGGAAAAGAAAAGTGAAAGAAAAGTTTAGATGCTATAATGATGTGTAAAAAATTCTCTATTCGATCTGTAAGAAAGCGTGATCTTTATACACCGTTCCAGCTGCACCAATAATTACAGGAGCAAGCGCACCTAGGGAATTCGCAAAACAAAATGAAACTTTTAAAAAATTTCAAAGGAGATTGCTTCGTGTGAAGCTTCATTATTATTTTGAAAAAAATCCTCATTCTACTTAATAGCTAAGACAATGCTTTAGGTCCAACATTATGAAGAAATAAAAAGTTAATAGTTATCTTTTATCTACACTATGACTTTATAATTATTCATTGCACATAAAGCCTAAACATCTGAAGATCGGAAATTGTAATATCACGGTAATACTGCACATTGTATACTAGCTAGAGCTAACTAAAATTTGTAAATTTTAATTAGATCATATATCCTAGAATCCATACAATTATTTCCATGCGGTCCAAATTTTCCTGCTTTTTCTTGTTATAAACTGCCTTTAAATAAATGTTTTCAGTGACTTGATACACTGTTAATTTTATTCCTATAAATTTTAATTTGACAAAAGTGAGCTATATCTTCCGAACTAAAAGAGATTCAACTTTTTTAATACTACTATTTATTCAAAAATTGGAGTCGTATAACACGTCAAAGATTTTTTCTTTTTAAATATTTTACACTAAAGGGTCGGTTACAATTAACCGAACTGAAACTCAGACCGGTTCAAATTGTTAGAGACCAGTCTAAAAAAATTAAGATACACGTGTTTTTCAATTTGGTATCGATTTTAGACCGGTCTGCAATACGATTTGCAGTATTGATTGTGACTTTCCTTTTCCAGATTTCGTCTGCTGAAATATTCTGATGATAAGTAGATCGATACCGACGGCGGTGACATCGGGTAATCTTTGTCAAATTGTTATTCACCGTCATCGTCATCGTCGTTGTTAGGAGCATAAAGTTTTCTGATTTTTTTCTTTTATTCCCAAGAAAGGATTAAGCTAGAAATTCAAGTTTTATAAAAGTAAATGAGCGCAGAATATTGTCATCAGTCTTCAAAAACCTGAAAGATAGAGCAATAAAATTTACAATATTTACTTTTTCGAAAATAAATTGGATGTTATCTTTACAATTCAAAGTACATATGGGCAAGAAATATCCCTCGTATGTCTTGTAGATAAAAATAACAAATATCACTTAAAAACACATTTTATGAACAATTCTCGTAACTTTTTATCTTTTGAACATAATTCCTTGGCGCAAAAATCAGTTTTCAGACTGGTCGAAACAAAACGGTTGTGGATACACGTTATTTCAGACTGGCTTTGAAATTTCAGTTCCATCCTTAAGACCGAATCGGTCTGAAAATTCAGTTTGGCAAACGCGTTTATACAATAATATGAGTTTCGGTGGCTGGAATTAACTCAGACCGGTCTGGAATTTTCAAACCGGTCTGAGTTTCAGTTCGGTTACGCGTAACCGACCCCTAAAAAACTTACGACAATTAAATAAAAAGTTCTCTTTGCTATTGAAAATCAAGAGCAAATATTTTAAAAGCATAGGATGCGGGACCAAGTAAGGTTAAATAAAAATAAGTGGAGGTGACGTTTATTAGACACCTGAGAGTAATCCATCTAAGTTGTTGATATTGTGATTGTTTTTTAGATATTGTTCATCAAAGCAACCACCAAAAAACTTTTTTCTTTGGTCATGACGATGGTTTAAAGAAAAACATTAATTCCAAGTATTTCTCTTGCAAGTCCATTGACGAAAATCAAGATTGCAAAACTGTTTTTGGCACACCCTTGGGCACAGTCAAAGATTTTCGACAACTCTCTCAAGAATATTATAAAGATTATGAATACACACGCTTCCCACCAAAATACTATTTAGAAGAAGGAACAATACAACGATTAGGTGATATGCTTGCGGAAATGCATAAATCACCAAATACACGAATTTTGACGGGATATAATGCAATCTACCATTTGGAAGTGTTTGGGTTGGAGCAAAAAGACTTTGACCATTACGACATCAACAAACATTCAAATTGTGCCAATGTCGTTACTGTTCTCCTACCTGAAAACTCATTGATCATCGTCAATGTTGTCGTTGATGGGGACGATGCCGAAAATATCAAAGCTGGACTGAAGAGATGCAGTGATATTTTAAAAGCAATTCACATATCAAACCAAAACCAGTTGGCCGACAATTACATCGCTGTTATTGGAACACTGGTTCTTCCAACCATGTCAAGAAATCAATTACAAGAAAAAGGCTCATTCTTTGTAAACAATATGGATTGTTATGACGAACTTCTGTTCGTGACAAAGGATGAAATGGATTCAGAAGAGGAGCTAAAGAAAATTTGGTGGAACAACATTACCAAGGCAGTCAGAATTAATATTAATGTCCCAAAGTGTGTTGATGAAGAAGCAAGAAAACAAGCAGTAAGAAATGTTGCTGCTGAAATGATGGTTGTAATGTCAATAATCAACACCTATCTTCCCAAAGCAACATGCAACACCCACGACAAGATCGTATCATTGTTATTAAACAATGAACAAATCGATGTTATTCAAAATGTTTCTTTGCGGAAAGTTATTATTAGTGACTTCGGTTCCGGGAAAAGCATTTGTTTGAAAGAAATTGCCCGTCAACTTTCCAACAAGAACGATGGATCAAACATTTACTATATTTGCTATGATCCTTACAGTTTGATGGAAGTAGAAGTGGAGGAATTCTTCAGGAAGATAATAAACCGAGAACAGGTGCAGTCACTTTCACTGAAGGAAATCACAAATGATGCAGGTTTTATCGTTTCTGATATTTATACAATAAGTGGTCCACCTTCCAGAAATATTGCTGATCTGCTTAAAGATATTAAAAATAAGAATGGGAAATGCCACTTTCTCATCGACGAAATGCATTTACATAACCTTGACATAAATTATTGTCAACAGCTGATGGATTCTCTGAAGACAGAGTTGAGTGAATCAACAATTGTGATTGCTTCACAGAGCGTGATGACAAAACACACAGTTTTTATTAATAACAATGAAGAGCAAAACTTTGAACAAGGCAACCTTGATGCAGGATTCAAATTCTTACATTTAAACAAGTCCATGAGGATGTCATCTAATCTATTTAAGTTGGCAAATGATGCTTGCAAGATTATTGAAACTTCAACTCCTGTTATACCGTTAGTGGCAGAGCCAAGATGGTATGATAAACTAATGTCAGCAAATGAAACCCTTTTTAAACCAAAGAAAAAACCAACTAGTCAGAATAATCCTAACACAGATGCGCATTCGTCAGCATCCCCAACTTCATCAAAAAGTGGAACTTTACTACTACCACCAACAACAAACTTGACACATTCGTTAACTAACGAAAATCGTGACACAAAAGTTGATTCATCAAAACTGGATGACCTTTCGATGATAGCAAGACGGTTTCCCGATGTCTTACCAAACAGCAATCATAAAATTGTAAGAGAAGTTGCTGTGAAAACAAAGTTTGTTAAAGGAAAATGTGGAACCAAAATTCAAAGCACCTTCAAACCTCAACTGATATATCTTGATAATAACTTCTTCTTCGAAAGTGAGTTAGCTGGCATCGTTCTAGCTACTATTCTTACCAATCACTGTTTAAAAAAGGATCGTCGACTAACCTTTATTTGCAGCAACTTAAATGAAGTCAGATTAATTACTTTTGCACTAGAAACCATTGAAAGGCAGCCTATTGTATACGCACCATATCTCAAAACAATGCTTCCAAGTAGAGAGCAGAAATTCAGCATTATTAACCAGCTTAATCAGGACATCAACCGTCCATTGGTCACTGACTACCGCAGCTTCCGCGGCTGTGAATCAGAGCACTGTATCTTCTTTATTGATCCTAACGAACAATATGGAAACCATACCCTGATTGAAGTCATGACGAGGGCAACAACAAATCTGAGTATCTTTGTTTATCCATCAACCAAATCGACAAACTCGCTATGGTTTGAAGTTTTTAAATCTTGGAAAGACACTATTCTTTCAACCCAAATCGGTATTAAAAAGGTTTCGGATGAAAAGTATACAGTAATGGTCGATGGTGAAGATTTAGCTGAGGTTGAAGTTACAGAAGAACATAAAGATATTCTAAGAAAGATCAAAGAGTCAATTCAGGGCGAAAATGTTTCTAAAAACTCTTTTGAGTAAGTATTTGTGTTAATAATGTTTTAACTTCACGATTATGAAACAATCAAACGTTTATCATCCTCATCATCATATTATAGACATTATAATATATTTAAATATTTCATGCCGGTTATTTTTCATTTAAATTTCCCAAAAAAACAAACTACTTTGAGGGAAGTAGTGAAAAGTATCAGTTTCCAGCAAAGATTGTGCTAACAAGAAGGGAATTCAAACACACAAAACCGAATATTAAGTTCGTTTTCCTTGTTTTATAAGAACTGTCTTTTTCATAACAGAAAGCTGCATATAAAGAGCTACACAAAAAAATCTAACTTCATTAATTAAAAGTCAACTGTGTTACGAAGACTTCCTTTTCGTTTTTCCTGTTTACAATACGTGAGCTTCGATTTTGTTTTTAAAGAAAAGTTAGTAGACATCTTTTGAGTTTATTAATTTTGTCACTCTATTACATAAGGAACTAACACAAGATACCTCTTATAGTTAGCACTGAATGAAATCGTTCCTAATCATGGTAAAGATATTTAGTGTTGACCATTACAACGTCTTTTTGTGATTTATATGTTTGAAAGTTGACTCAAAACTCCGTTTTTTAATAGTGCAACTTAACTTAGTGCAGCTGATCCTGATTGGTTTTATTCTATTTACAACAAAAAACCTTATTGTATTTATTAATTGTTATGGCAAATTGTTATTAATATGCTTTTCTTTTTATTTAGTGATTTGACGAAAAATATTGCATCGTATACATGGTATTATATTTATTTTATATATATCTTGAAATATGGATACCTCTAGCTCTACATTCTTACATTCTTGTACTTACAAAGATTGATGTTTGTTTGCTCTATGAAGGAAAATAATACTGACCAAAGGTAAAAAAGATTTGGGAGATTACCTTCGATATGGTTCTACGTATATATTATCACTTTAATTTATCAACACAAATTGTTTAATCGCGGAAGAAGATTTTGCAAAATTAACTTTGGCAAATTGTTTTGTCTTATAATGTGTTAGTTCTTTTTAATTAAACATGTTAATGGCTGCGGCTACGCCAATATTTAAACTGTCTGCGCCAATTGCCACTCAATTTCTTTTTTTTTTATTAACGTTTACCAAAGTGTTTGTACATAAAAAAAAGTCTTTCATCTCTGGCCTGTGCAAAATATAAACACTTGACAGCATTATTAATGGAATATTGGCATATCAAGGGCTCTAATTCAAATTCTCATTTAACTTGGAATTGTCCACGGAACCCAATAATGTTACATTTGACTTGCAGAAAATTTTGAACAAAGGTGCCAACAGAACCAAGACCAGTGAAATTTGATCTTGCAATCTTTAATACATTATGATGTTTCTAGAAACCTAGTTTATTAATCGGAGCTATTATTAATTCACCAATTTATTTGGCGCAAATTGGTATAAAAAGCTGATGTAACTTTCGGTATTTCTCTTATAACATAAAGCATCATACTGCTTCGACAACTCATATCTTTCAAAAAGCCAATAATCGTGATATTCAATATAATATTGAAATTGAATATCCAACAATTTTTATATCATATCATTGCTGGTTAGAAATAAAAACTATTTCAGTGATGAAATCATGACAGATTATTTGGATGCGTTAATGATTAACAGCAAGGCACTCAAAAACAAAAACATGTGCGACGAAATTTACGATATCAGTGTAAGCTAGCGACAGCTAAGTAGTGTAATACCTCTTTCATATTTTCTGGTTTGTTCTACAAGTTTTGATTTTGATTTATTATTATTTATGAATGCCATAAATTACCATACCAATTACGTAAACATCAGTTTGTTTCATTGATGCTCTTTGGTTTTCTTTTCATCGGGTTCATCTGTCGCCACTGTTTTATTTTCTGGTTTCTTATGTCCAGTGTCGATTTGATTTTTAGATTGTAGAGAAATGACGAGGACCAATACTCTCTTTGCTGTGAGATGTAGAACTTCATTTTAGATGTAGAACAATGTAGCTGTAGAATGATATGTAGCTATAGAATGATGCAGCTATAGAAAGATGTAGCTATAGAACGATGTAGCTATAGAACGATGCAACTGTAGAACGATGTAGCTGTAGAACGATGTAGATGTAGAATAATGTAGCTGTAGAACGATATAGCTGTAGAATGATGTAGATGTAGAATAATGTAGCTGTAGAACGATATAGGTGTAGAATGATGTAGATGCAGAATAATGTAATTGTAGAACGATATAGCT
The DNA here is from genome assembly GCA_031834005.1 of Dendronotus venustus. Classification (NCBI taxonomy): domain Eukaryota; kingdom Metazoa; phylum Mollusca; class Gastropoda; order Nudibranchia; family Dendronotidae; genus Dendronotus; species Dendronotus venustus. The sequence continues at coordinate 12,944 of JAUEKX010386240.1, forward strand.
GTAGAATGATGTAGCTGTAGAATGATGTAGATGTAGAATGATGTAGCTGTAAAACGATATAGGTGTAGAATGATGTAGATGTAGAATGATGTAGATGTAGAATGATGTAGCTGTACTACGATATAGCTGTAGAATGATGTAGATGTAGAATAATGTAACTGTAGAACGATATAGCTGTAGAATGATGTAGCTGTAGAATGATGTAGATGTAGAATGATGTAGCTGTAGAACGATATAGGTGTAGAATGATGTAGATGTAGAATAATGTAGATGTAGAATGATGTAGCTGTAGAATGATGTAGCTGAAGAATGATGTAGATGTAGAATGATGTAGCTGTAGAACGATATAGCTGTAGAATGATGTAGATGTAGAATAATGTAGCTGTAGAACGATATAGCTGTAGAATGATGTAGCTGTAGAATGATGTAGCTGTAGAATGATGTAGCTGTAGAATGATGTAGATGTAGAATGATGTAGCTGTAGAAAGATATAGGTGTAGAATGATGTAGATGTAGATTTAATGTAGATTAGAATGATGTAGATGTAGAATGATGTAGCTGTAGAATGATGTAGATGTAGAATGGTGTAACTGTAGAACGATATAGGTGTAGAATGATGTAGATGTAGAATAATGTAACTGTACATCGATATAGCTGTAGAATGATGTAGCTATAGAATGATGTAGATGTAGAATGATGTAGCTATAGAACGATATAGGTGTAGAATGATGTAGATGTAGAATAATGTAGATGTAGAATGATGTAGCTGTAGAATGATGTAGCTGAAGAATGATGTAGATGTAGAATGATGTAGCTGTAGAACGATATAGCTGTAGAATGATGTAGATGTAGAATAATGTAGCTGTAGAACGATATAGGTGTAGAATGATGTAGATGTAGAATGATGTAGATGTAGAATGATGTAGCTGTAGAACGATATAGGTGTAGAATGATGTAGATGTAGAATAATGTAGATGTAGAATGATGTAGCTGTAGA
>JAUEKX010386240.1:14040-33570 GCA_031834005.1 Dendronotus venustus
TAGCTGAAGAATGATGTAGATGTAGAATGATGTAGCTGTAGAACGATATAGCTGTAGAATGATGTAGATGTAGAATATTGTAGCTGTAGAACGATATAGGTGTAGAATGATGTAGCTGTAGAATGATGTAGATGTAGAATGATGTAGCTGTAGAACGATATAGGTGTAGAACGATGTAGCTGTAGAACGATATAGGTGTAAAATGATGTAGCTGTAGAATGATATGTAGCTGTAGAATGATGTAGCTGTAGAATGATATGTAGCTGTAGAATGATGTAGCTGTAGAATAATGTAGCTATAGAACGATGTAGCTGTAGAATGATGAGGACCATTACTCCCTTTTCTGTGACCTGTAGAACTTCATTTTAGCTGTAGAACTTCATTTTAGTTGTAGAACTTCATTTTATCTGAATTTTTGTTTAGAAAACCACCAGTACATGGTGGATTACCATATATAATAATGTAAAATATTAGTATGTAGAAGGGGGTTTGAGTTTATTGTGGCATTAGGAATGCCTGACCGATGAAAGATCGAATAACTTGCTTTTTATAAAGAATATTGTTTATGTATACTATAAATATGGTCACTTTCACCCAATATTAGATCTCATCAGCATGACTAAGATAAAATCCAATTAATACACACATCTCTTAAATCAAAACTACATGTCTTGTATCATCTTGATTCAACCTACGAATAGTATAAGAAATCTAAAAAGAACTATAATTATCTGAATATAATTAATACTCTGTTCAAGCTGTTCAAGAAGTCTGCTCCGATTTAGATCTCAAATTCGTTATCGACGTTTTTTTTTGGCATTCGTTTCAAGAATGTAAAGTTTCAATACTTTAAAGAAATACATGCTCGCAGCGTAAGTAGAAAAAGAAATCTTGCTTGCAGATTAACTAAATCATTACACGCGCGAGCGGTTCCGCGCAACAGCCGTTTACGGGGCGAGTTTAAAGTAAAAGTGGCGAGTGGGTAAAAACAGATAAATTCTGGCAGAAAATTATTCGAATTGAGGACTCCCAAAAATATTATATTTTACATAAAATTTCAGGGTCCGCAACTGCAAACCTTGCGAACCCTTGGATCTGCCCCTGGACATAAGGTTAGGTTCTTTTGAATTGCGTCACTATTACGGTATCCTATTGGCCTGATAGGTGAAAGGAACTAACTCTATATGACTTCAGTATAGCAATTACAGAAAGATTATTTTTAGTTTTCCCAGAAAAAAATAAATAATTTAGGGACTAATAGTATTTTTTACTTGTGTCAACTAGATTAATAATTAAAAATTATTCAAAGTTTATTATGTAAATAGTTGATCAGTCTGATGTAAAATATGTCATGATGTTTTCTACTTATAATCTTGGTGACAAATGTTTGATAATAACCCGTTAATAATCGCTATGTACTCTCTTCCTTTAATAGTAGTATAAAAACTCAAACCCAAGAATCTCATTCCAAGGAACTTGGTCAGATCAAATCGAGGTAATGATTATTTTACCACTATTTGAGATTATTTTTCACGAATGTATTTCGGATTTAACTTACAAAGTTGAAATTGAAATGTTGTTTAATTTCTGTTCTTCTTCTAAAAAGTAATAATATTAATTTTTTTTTATAGACTACACCAGAACCCAATGATTCCACAAGGTAAAAGTTAATTTTAAATACAAAAAATTTAAACGAAGCTTCAATAATATTCAATATTCAATTTTTTATAGTTAAATTGTTTAATTTATTTATTTATTGCAGGTTGTTTACAAAAATTTAAACTTACAATCAACCGAGAAACACAAAGGAAAGAAACCTAGTAAAACACTAATTAAGGGGGGAAAAAAAGGTCGGCTGAATCGATTTTTTTATCCAGGGGTGGTGAAAAAAATTCAAAACATGAAGAAAATTGTTTTCTATTTGTTATCAATCTAATTTTCTATTTATTATACAGTATACTGGCGATAAGTGAGATTAGGGCTTTTGCTAACGTGTGTTGAAATTAATAACACTCTAGGCAAAGCTTACGAGGGTTAGGCTTATTATTCCATGTCTGCTTACTAACTTTTATCAGGGGCTAATTCGAGTCGTCGCAAAATAACGCTCTATTTACATTACCCAAATTTAGAAACATTTTATTGCTTTCGTTTTTATCTTTTATCTTTTTTATTCTTAGACCAGAGAATAAACGGGATAATGACTGTTTAGGGCTCTGCACAGAGTAAATACAAATCCTTCAATCAATGCACTGACCTCGCAAACTTGGTTCAGCACTATCAGTATCCGTATAATAATGCAAAAATACAATAAAAATAATAACATAACAACGTTAATAATAACATGTAAAACATAAAATGCCTACTTCATAATTTAAAATTTATTCGTTAAGAGTATACCCTTTTGTAAGTTCAATCTCATTTAAAGACAATTGAGTCGCTGTTATCCTTATCCTTGTTCCCTGAAAACACATTATGGCAAACTTAATGATACGGAATGACAACTTTGTATTGATATAGTTTGTTACGTCACATCTTGGAAATTGCCTGTTTTCTTGTGTTTTGGCTATGATAGATGCAATAACCCTTTTTGTTTCTCTTGACAGTCCGCTATAACAGATATTTTATATATTATATATAAAAAAATCAGTGAAGAAAACGACTCGTGTTAAATTAGATAATTTGATTATATTTGCATTTCATTTTGCACTAGTGATTTTCGAAGCAGTGTTTGAGGCTTTGGTTTTTCAAAGGATTTGGCGAATGGGTTAAATGCCCTAACGTCAAAAAAAGCTATTTGCTCTCTGTGCTAAAACTTCTAACTGCAGTACCGAGGCGTGCAACGGATGATGAATTGCTGCTGGTATCAAACAGCTCTCCGGTTAGTGGTTGCAATTTGGGCAATTTCCAAAGAATCTTCTGAAAATATTTCTTGAAGACTTTTTCTAAGGAAATCCCTGATGGTGTCATGTCACCGATGGATGAAACCAACTGTCAGACATGGTCGGTATCGAAAGTTTTCACACGGACAGGTGAAGATAGACTGAGGACGGCCATCGGTAGCGTTTAATGCAGGTGAGTCGAAAAATTCACGTTTGGATTTGTCATTCCTTCACCTTTTATTGGTAGCGAAGTCAGCCAAGATGAAGAAATCAGTTGTTGCGCTAGATCGTTCGCTCTCAGTTGTTTAGGATTTATTTCCTTTCTAACTCTTTCAAGTTCTTTCTGTTTTTGTTCTTTTCGTTGTTTTGCAATATCTTTTGATGTCAGCGAGTATATATATTTAGCTTTTGGTTTGTTGTCGAAGGAGGTGATGGTTGACCGGTTTGGAGGTGATGGTTGTTGAATTGTAAAGTAAAGTACGACCATACAATAGATGATTTGGAGATAAACGACATTCGAGTTCGTTCGGGTACAGATATGTTCGACTTCAGCGGGAACGGTCTGCATTTCTTCATACCTTAGTCGACAGTTGAGTATCTCTCTCTGCAAGAGTTTTTTCGAGCTTTTTACGAGACACTCGAAAAAACCACCATACCATGAGGCTAGTTCCTTTGATTCGTAATCGTCCATTTTCGTTCAGAAAGCGTTATTCTTTCCGGGAGTAATATTGGTGACAGGTTCTTAAATTTCTTGTCACGCGATTTCTTGAGACTAGCGATGGAGCGTTGAATCCAAATTGTAACTCTTAACAGCCGTGAGTAAGAGCTGAATTGATCCCTTCTTTGGAAATGGTAGGATACAACCTTCTGACCAATTTTTCTATTTTCTCACCAGAGATCGAGTAAAATGTCATTAAGCAATCCTGTTTTGCAGACATTAGGAGGTATTGAGTGGGGACCAGCAGCTTTCTTCGTTTTAAGTTTTTTAAGGACTTTGAAGAGCTCGTTTTCAGTGAAATTTTCTTCTTTTATGGGTAGTTCTTCTTCAACGATTGTTTGAATGAGTTCGTCTGTGACAGTAGGCGTGCGACCAAATAGATTTTGGAAGTGTGTTTTCCATTTGTTGAGACACTCTTGTCGGCTCTCTGCTTTTGGCTGGGAACTGTTGGGCGTATTTCTCCCACTGATCTCGTTGATTGTTTTCCAGGCTATGGAGGATTGATTGTTGGCATGTGCATTGTTTAAAATGTCGATTTTCTCTTGAACATAATTTGCCTGTTCAGATTCATAACTTTGAATGAAACCTTGTTGGGCTTTAGAAAAATTTCTTACGCTAGCTCGAGTGGGGATAGTCGTCTCCCGGGTTGCATCTTCTTCTAGCATGACACGTCTCTCTGTAATCGCATGTGTTTCCCATGGAACCTTCTTTTTAAGTTTGGGCTTCACTGGAATAGTGCTTTTTATGGCGTGGTTATGAGCTTCTATAAAGTATATCCAGGCGGATGCTGAAATGAATTTCTAGCCTTTTCCAATGTCATGGTATTTAAGGGTGAGGTCGTCGTGAAAGAATCGATGTTCTTGAACGCATATATCAATTTTGTGGAGAATGGCAGAGGCAACGAGCTCAGGTAGTTGATTGATTGTATTTAAGGTACGAACATTAAAAGAAGAGAGTTTTGTGATTTTCATACATTATAAGAAAGCGATGCTATTTGTTTGACTTTGTAAGGGATTTTTCGAACACTGAGTCAAAGTCAAACCATCAGTAGAACGCGCCGATGCGGGTTGAATTATTGTGGTTGTGAGTCATGAATTACCTTTCGATAGCTGTGTACACAGCTATGATACGCCAGGTTTCTAGCTGTGTAGTACTTTCTTTTGCAGAGTTGTTTGTCTCTGCCGTTGTGCGTGAGCATTTTCAGACACAGTGACAAACCTCTAACAGAGTAACGGTTTGTTATTACCTGCTAGAGGAATCTATCCATCATCCTGCGACCAATGACTTTGTCTATATCCCGGGTAGGGCGACTGCCGAGTACTATGACTGATCGCTGAAAGGTAACCCGTGATTTTGTCCGGGACCGCTTATTTCCATATCCGCAGCTAGGCTGTGTCTACTATATTTAAATACTGAATAATAAAGGACAATATATATAAAATTATGCATTTTTAAAAGTAACGTTTTATTTAAATTTTCGTCCGCCTACAACGGACTTGAAAAATCAGAAAAATACAATAAAAAAGTTTAAAAAATCTGAAAAAATGTTGTAAAAGAAAGGTGCGAAAAATAAAACTTAACTTTTTTGGACTCTCTTAGTTTTGCGCCAATCGTGAAAACAATTTCGCCCTTTGTGAATAGCACAAGTAGTACCTACCCAAAGTTTCTCAGCTTTTTCTAAAAGAATATCTTCAACTCTCTCATTGCTCAGCTCGTTAGTGTTGTTTCCAAAGTCAATTAAAATGAAACGTATGTACTTTGAAGTGCTTTATAATCTGGTCAAAAAAGATTTCACTTGTTTTATAAAGTGGCATTTGTAAATAGCAAGTCTAAGTTTCCAGCTTACAGTGAACCATCGCAATGCTATTTTAAAACAATAGCAAATGTAAAAGATGTTCTTGGTGTTGCAGGTGAGCAGTTTATGCATGTAAAATTTCTTTTTGAGTAGCTTTGCAAATGAAAGAACTAACATGGTCGACAAAATTGTTAAACTTACCACATCGTTTGTTGCATGATGTGTAACTTGGATTACACAATTACTAGCTAATACTTGTTTTCTTTCTGATTTCGGATAATGTTTTTTGTCGAATTGATGCAAAGTTTCTGTTGATAGATTTGGGGTCGTGGTTACGAGCAGCAAGGTACGCTTCATAAAGTTTAGCTTTACCGCAATACTCATCGTCAGAAGAGCAGATTCTACGTAAACGTGTTGCGACACAGAGAGAGATGCCATTCTTAGATTGTTTTGGGCGGCAAGAGTCACCATGAAGATACATAAGACTGTTGGTTGGTTTGCTGTACACAGTGGTGGTGAGCTTACGATTAATGATTTCGATCATCAAATCGAGGAAACAAATGCTTTGACTTCCGATCTCTATCGTGAAGGTGATTCCGTTAGCAATAGAAATGATAAAGTGAAAAAAACACTTGTAGGCGATCCTGGTTACCGACCCAAAGTGAAAGACAGTCGTTACGGTATCTACCAAAATATTTGATTTCTTGGAAGTTGTTATTCATCTTATACCTTCAAATGATAATTCATTATCAACACCTTCAATCGCTCTATCTGAATACGAGCAGGAGTTGGCAGCCCCCATGTCGGTTTCATTTGACTGCAATAGATGCTTTCCATCGAAGGTTGAATTATTATGTGTAATACAGATTTTAAGAGCTTCTATAAGACAATCGGTCGAAGGACGTAGGATAGGTATTTTTGTAGATAGTTGCGAACAGCATGGATTCCCATAGCGTTATCGATACTGGTAAACATGTTGACATGTCGAAGGAGACTAAAAGAGTACCATCAGGTATAGCATGGAAATTTATAGTATCAATTATTTGGAGAAGATGTTGGGTATTTCTTATAATCCTTGGTGTAGTAAAAACAACCAATTTGAGCACAATGCTTTTTCAACAAATACTGCAAGGTTCTCGATGACAGTATTGCATTCAGTTGTAAGAAAACGAACAGGAGTACCTGGTTTATGGATCTTGTGTAAAATAGAGATCTTACCGGGTTGGGCATCATCATCAATGATGAAATCAACCCATTTAGAATTAAGATCACCATTACTTTTCCATTTTTGAACGAAATCTATTTGTACGTTAATATCGAGGTGAGTTAGATCATCAGCTATTTCAACAAAGTTGCTTCTCCCGATTTGTTGATTGGCTTTTTGACGATCGGTATCTTTATTGACAAGTACAAAACGGTTTCTTTTGTCTTGTATTCAAAGAATGGTGTTGTTCTCAGGATTTTGTATTCTAGCTTTTCAAACGTTTAATGTTGGGTTTTCACCAGTTATTAAATTCGGATGAAAACAATTCCTAGTATTGTCTGAAAAAAGATCATTTTCAATCAAATTTCGATCAAGGAGCTTTCTTCGGAAGATACGATGGTTTTATAGTATTCATGTCTTGGACGTCAAAAGGAGGTCGATTAGTTTCGTCTTTGGAAGAGTAGAAAGTAAGTGTTTTCAGATATCAAAGTCACGAAGAAATTGCAACCAATTCATGTTAGATAGTATTGGAATAAAGGAAGGGCCTTTTCTGCAAAGTGAGGACAGATTCAGATCGATTGGATCACCAGTAAAGTTAAATGATTCGTGAGATGGTATTTCAATGTCTTCTGTCAGAGCAAGCTTTAAAATGGTATTGGTCGCCTTATCGTTACTTGTCTTCGTGGCGAGGAAAAGATTAATCTCAGTGTCTGATTCCAATAGTATAACTTTGTCTCTCCTGTACTTTCTAACTCGTCTATTTTTAAAGATCAAGAATAGTTTATCCTTTCTCTTTAAAAGCTCAGTTTAAAGGTGGTCATAGTACTCATCATTAAGCATGTTATTGTCAAAAATTTCATTTTCTTTAAAGAAATACACTTTCGCAGCGTAAGTAAAAAATAAGATTTGCTTGAGGATTAACTAGATCATTGCACGCGCGAGCATTTGCGCGCCACAATCGTTCACAGGGCGAGTTTAATAATTACACCCGTCGCAAAAAATGTGTTTTTAAAAAACAAATAAATCTGGCAGCAGATAATATTCAAAAATGAGGACTCGCTAAAATATTATATTTTACATAAATTTTCGTGGTCCGCAACTGCGAACCTTGCAAACACTTGAATCCGCCCCTGTTATATACACTCATTTGCCGATGTTATCCCAGTCGTAAAATGCGCTCTATGGAAATCCAACTTGAACACGCAAAGTGAGCTAAGCTTATTGTGCTCTTATTGAGGTGTTTACTACAGGGTTATTAATATAAGACTACATAATATGTAACTTTTTGTTCTAAATTAGAGTATACAAATTTGGTGACCAATAGGTGCGATATGGAATTAAATAATCTTCTGTTCTTAGCCATACTGCTTAATGTATAATCTTTACCATACTGACCTATTAGAGCGCATTTTAATAAAAGAAATTTATTTTTTGATGAAATCGTTTGTAATATTAATTAAAGTAATAGTACTTTTATTCTCATTATTTTGTACCTATAGATACCTTTTTTTGGTTAAATATTTCAAAAAAGTTTTTAGGGAACTAAACTTTTTTTTTTACTTTTTATTTTAAAATTTGCTCACAAATGTTTCTGAGAAAGAAATCGTTTTTATAATTTTAAACAAACTTGATATCTCAAAATATCCGCCTTAAGTTTGTTGGTTTTTTTACCATTTGCATAGTATGACAAATTAGCTATTATACTTACAGGGAAGAGATATTTCTGAGAAAAAAAATTGTTACTAAAGATTGTTTCTGTGGAATTTCAAGACACCAATCCGAAACTTTAATTTTTTCAAAAGCTAATTCGAAAAAAAACAAAAAAACACGAGATCGTCAGTCAAAGGATAATAATAATCCACATATAATTGAAAATAAGACACGCTAAAATAAATCTCCATAATTGAAATGTTTTCTTACCCTCTAATTTAGTGTAAAATTAATTTCTGCAAATATATGCTCAAAAGATTTTCTTCTTCCTACCTGAGTAAGGCTATTTTCAAAGGCTGTTCAAAATATTTATGAAATCATGCTCAATACAAAAAAGTTGTGATGACGTCATAAATTCGTAACGTCATTTACAGTGGTAATTTTTTGGTTATAGTGATAGTTTTGTCAACTTTAGCGCATTATAGTAAATTTTATAGTGTTTATTCGTTTCTAAATTTAATTAGCTTTTGGAATATCGAATCAGAATTAAAAAATCCATTTCCTTCGGAATATATTTTATTAATTATGGTGCTTCGAAATAATACCACATGACCACTATTTTTTTTTAATTCTTGAGGCTTACCTCCATATTTTTAGGTTTCTTAAGATATCTCCTACTGGGCCCCTCTAGCCCAGGAAGGTCTAAGGTACATAATAAATAATATAGGTATTAAATTTTTATATTGCTTTTGATCTTTTGAGTTTGTTGGTTCCATTATTACTTCTTAAAAAGCTTATTTTGCAAATTAGGATTGTTTAACATTAAACAGTATTTTTTTCCGTTAGTACCGTCGTGTCAAAGTAAAAAACAGTATTTTTAAAAACTGCATCACTTTATAATCCAACTCTTTTTTTTTAAGGATTTCAAGTGAAAATTTCATTCTACGTGGAGATACAAGAAGTCCAGTTACCAAGAAGCGTACTTTCATTGGATGTTGAACTCATGGACGACGTTACGAGTTTGGCTGAGGACTGTATAACGACTTTGAGCGGTGTCAAAGATGTTAAAATAATAAGGAGAAGGTGTATTGTAGAGCAACAACATACTAATCTCACTTCTGTGCATGTAGGGATTGCCATAGCTCATCAATCTCCATTGATATTACAGGATTACACCGACTACAGAACGGAAAAATCTCACAAATTAATACATGAGCTTAAAAGGAAAATCAAGGCTTATTTAGAATGGAAATACGATACAGTTGTTGCTATTCACCTCATAGAATGGGAACCTGGATAATAATAAATTATAACTAAAAAATTAAAAATAAGATAAATTCCAAAGCTATCAATAAATTTGTCCTGCACAAAAATGTTTCAAGATCGTGTCCACTTTCTTGCACGATCGTGGAAGATCCTGACAGAATCTTGACAGAATCTTTTTATGATATTTAAAGATCTTGGGAGATCCCTAAAGATCTTTTCTATAATTCTTTTAAGATCTGACAGGATCTTGACAGAATCTTTTCAAGATCTTGGAAGATCCCTAAAGATCTTTTCTAAAATTTTTTTATAATCTTGAAAGGATTCTGTCCAGATCTTTTTAGTTAGTGTCCACTTTCTTACACGATATTTTAATACTTCTTTATAGGAATCTTGAAATAATTTTATAACCTTCGAATTATGTTTTAAAAACATAATTCACAAATCAATTTGGTTTACAAAAATTATTTGGCCTCTGGAGAAACAATGAAAACAAAGATATTTGATTCATAACTGTCTAATATTAAACATTTTTCTTTTAAAAATTTTACAGGTTACACTTGTACACAATAAAAAAGTTAAGAATGCGAAACAATATTTCTCAGGAATAAATTGGTAAAGAAAACTCTCTAACAAAACACACCTAAATTAAACTGAAAGGTTATTACATATAAAGAAAAAAAAGTATCTATAATAATTTATATAAGAACATCTGACTGAAATTTAAGGCGATGCACGATTTTTTTATAAGAAACTTAGGATTTTGGTCACTTCTCAAGTTGCTTAATTTTATTCGCTTGATTTTGGAAAATGAGGAAAGCAATCGTCTGAAGCTTTTTGTTAGTTTGGTTCTGCTTATGCTTTTTACTAGTTCAGAACTAAAGTTACTTATCTTAAAATTTATTTGCATATACAAACCATTCTTGTGTGAATGTTTCACAAAAATGATTCACAAAAGTTTTATATAATGTGAAACTATTTTAGTTTATCTCTTTTAAGTTTATTCGTTAAAAAGACACACACGCGTTGATTCGTCAGTATTTCTGATTTCATTTTCAAGATGATTCCTCTTCACATTCTTTAACAGGCCCTAAACAAAAAAAGACAATGAAAGTTTAAAACAAAGTTTGAATAATATAAAAGAAGAGTGCTATTATATTTTTTAATCGTTTTTTATTATATCTTTAAAGTTTTAACTGTTTTGTTCATAAAAGAATGTTTTTTTCTTTTGGTTCTTCTCTTTAAAATCAGCAATGTAATAAATCAAATAAACGTCTCATTCTAGAAGTGGATCCAGAGGTACGGCAAAAGATGAATTATGCTTTTCTTCTGTTACTTAGTATTTCTCAGAAAATAATTACTTGTTTTTGCTCTCCTATGCAGCTGTTTGTTGCCTAATAAGCTTCTATTTTTTATTAGAGGACAATTCTTTCGTTTTTTTCTTCTAAAAAACAGTTCTGATAGACGTCCCCTAAAAAGGCTTTGCGTACGTTGTATTCGAAAGTAATACATCATATAAATTGTTTTTTTATTGCTCTTATAATTACGTACAAAACGAGATATTTATTGAAAACTCAAAAATGATACTGAAAACATAGGGTTAACTACAGTCACGCAATATCTGCGAAGGAGAGTGAAAAGACATTTAAAAATTTTAAGAAACCCCATTTTGCTGGTTTATTTTCGTTCGTATTTAATATGAAACTCCCTATCAGGAACATTTGATTTTTATAAACCTCTTATTTATACGTTTAACTTTGTTCAACCTGTTTTTTCATAGACATATTTCCATAATTTTTATTGTAATGATAAATGCATATGACAAAAATACATGAAGCGAGTTGTGACATCTTTCACCGTTTTGATTTAACAAATTTAATGTCGAGAATAAACAAGAACACATTTCATTTATTTTATATATCTTTCGCAGTTTATAAACCATGTTTGGGTGATCATTGTTCGTGAATCCTTTTGGATGTCTCACAAAGATCTCTTTTTCAAGATTTCCATTTAAAAATGCCGTTTTGACATCCATTTGATGAAGTTGTAAGTCAAGTTGATTTACACTGCAAAAACGGAACGAATTGAAGATTACTTTGCCATATGCGAAAATTCTTCATCAAAGTCAATACCGGACTTTTGTGAATATCCCTGTGCGACAAGACGAGCCTTGTATCGTTGAATCTTTCCATCAACATCTCGTTTAGGCTTGAAAACTCGTTTGCTTTCAACAAGATTTTTACCAGGAGGCAAAAAATCCACCAAATCTCACGTGTTATTTTGTTTAAGGGAGTCGAATTGATTTTGCGTTGCCTCTAGTCATAGCTTTTCGTTTACGCTGCTCCAAGTGTCTTCTAAAGGCTTACTTCTACAGAGCCGCATTTTACGCTCGAGCGGAAAATGCTCGAGAGCATTATAGCGACGCATGCGCAGTTGTTACGAAATACCGCTGTCCCGACGGATTTTTTTGCTCATGAGCAACTCACGAGCATGAAAAAAAAGTTGAACTCGTTCTACTTTTTCAAGAGTCGTTTTGCTCACGAGCTTGTGAATGCCAATCAGGTTTCAGCATTTTCAATAATTACGTCATTGTTATAATAGTGCATGCTCCTACAATGCACTGCATACTTGGGTTTGATTCCGATAAGATTTGCTATTAATTTATTCAATAAGATTGATCTCCAGATATTTCAAAAAGTTTTGATGGCAAGTAAAATAAATAACCCTTTTTTTTTAGTTTTATTGGTACCTTATGTAAATAGTTTAAATATATAAACATAGAAAATCATAAAGTATGCTTTAATTATTAAAAGGATTTGTTCTATTTGTTCTACTGTTCTATTAATATACTCCCACTGCCAACTAACTTCACCATCCTTTGAGTTGAAATAAGTCATAAAATCTTCTCTTACATCCTTTGTAGCTTTGGAGTAATTATTAGAGCCCATAGAATGAACTGGCAGGAGATCTTTATCTCCTTGGATTTGATAAAGCAGCTACCATATTTGTTTATATTTTATTCTTCAAGTACGCACCAAAAGCAGAAAAGTAGCCTAATGGAAATCAATTTATACTCACGAGCTTCTTAGGTGGTCTCCTTTCTCATTGCGTCCTTGCACCCTGTTCAACAGCAATCTGCGTACTAATTATCTTCTACGTTGTCGCATTCTGGTTGTTGTAGTGCGTCACCATTGCACCTAGTATCGTCGTTCTCTGTGTCTTCAATCGAGTCAGTAAAGAATGTGTATCTACAAATGTAAAGAATTCGTAGTTTGCACATTTGTTACAACTTGTTTTCTACAAAGATCACGTCGCGACTATGCAACAGTTTTTTTCGTTTTAGGGTTATACAGTTGAAACTCGTTTTTACTTTCACGGCATCCAACAAACACACATGTAATCGATTTCTTTTGAAGTTTGCTCTTACGTTTAGCATCTGGAATGTGCACGTATGCTTTGCATCCAAACACTTTCAGGCTACTAACATCATGTTTTTTTACCATGTCAGCGTTTGTAAGGTATAACATCTTTCATAATTGCAGTTGGACTTTGGTTTCGTACTAGAAACAGCTTTACTCCAAAAATTGAGCAGTTTGTCAGCATGATGCAACATTGATCGTGCAGTTTCTATAAGAGAACGGTTCATTTGTTCAGCAACTTCGTTCTGTTGCGGCGAATAGAGACCAACTGGTTCACGTTGAATGAATGTATTCACCACCGTTGTCGGAACGTAAACGTTTTGGATTTAAACCAGTTCGATTTTCTACGAGGTTAGCATACTATCTAATTTTATGAAGCACCTCAGACTTATGTTTCGTTATAAAGCCAGTAACATACCTCGAGAAATTGTCTATTAAAGTCACAAAATATCTGGAACCTCCCACTGAAGGTACATCCATTGGTGGTCCACAAACGTCACTATAAAACATTTCAAGTATTCCTAAAGTTGTACTTTTCGTATTCTTTGGAAACGGATGGTGATGTTGCTTTCCTACAATACATTCTTTGCAGTCTCGATTCGCAGCTTCTTTAGTATCGATATTCAGTCCATTCACCATCACTTTATCGTGCAGTAGTTTTAAGTCGTTGTACTCCAGATTACCATATCTTTGGTGCCATAATTCAATTGATTCCTGATTGTTCACCTTTTTAATACAGCAAGTTTCGTCAGGATTGGTTTCGTTTAGTTTGTAGAGCTCATCTTGTTTATACTCAATAGTATATTGCTTCCCATCGATAGTGATATCGCATGCTGTGCCTTTAAATTCAACAACAACTCCTTTTTCTGTAATCGAAGGTAAAGAAAATAGTTTGTTCTGGGCACAAAAAATACATTTTTTAGCACAATGTTAACTTTTTAATTATCGTTCAAAACGTTTAAATTTACATTCCCTTTACCGTAGGAGTAAAGCACATGGTTATCAGCAAGTTTCGCCGTTAATGGTGTTTCAAAACTAGAGCAGTTATCAAGGATTTTTTTAAGGTATCATGTGCTGCGAAGCACCGGAGTCTATCCACTGCTAATCCTCTTTGTTTTGGTAAGAAGATTACAGAGCTACTTCATCAAGTTTTTCTTGACTCTCACAATCACCGTTTGCTAGACTTGCATGGTTTTCCTTCATTTTCAGGTCATTTTTCATTTTACAACGGTCACGAGCGTAATGACTGGTCTTCTTGCAGTAAGGACATTTGACAGTTTTCTTGTTAGGTTTAGACACCTAAAGTGCATTATCACCAGGTTTCTCAGTTGTAATGGAGTTCACCACTGAGAATTGGCATGTATTTGGAACCGGAAAGATTCTAGTTGAAGTTAATGTGATCTGTTTAATTACAATAAACTGAATGTCTGACCCTTCCTTCTTGAAGGTTGATATGTGAATGTATGAAGTGAAATGAACCGGTATTTATATGAAAATTTGCCACCAAAAAGCAAAGTGGACATAACAAGGTGGATATGCATGTGTAATGATAAAACGCAGACCAGATAAACATGAAAAGAATTGATATAAAATAAGCAGAAATGACTAATCATTTTTGTGTATAAAATTTACATCGTTAGGCTTTTTCTTTTCACTTTTGTGAATCAACATTATCCCAAGTAAGGTGATCTTCACGGATAGTTTCTAAAGCAGTTATTAAGTAGTTATATTCATCCGTTAAACTACTAATTAAGTTTAACATTATCCCAAGTAAGGTGATCTTCACGGATAGTTTCTAAAGCAGTTATTAAGTAGTTATATTCATCCGTTAAACTACTAATTAACTCCCAATTAGGGAAGAAATGTAATTTGTCTCATATGTTCTTGCAAAAATTAACCAGGTATTTCAGATTACTTTTTTATAAGAAACCTATAAAATGAGTCTAACGTCATGAATCTGGTGTTTATAATCCTCAAAAGTCTCTTAATATGTTTCTCGGTCTTTATCCTCCAATTCTAAAATTTCATAGTTTTTAGATAAGGATAACGTCATGACAATTTCAATGTTATGTGAGTGATGGCTAATCCTAATAGACCACTGACGGTGCGGTCTTTCAGTTTTGTTGTGTATAGATGACGCAATAGTTTTATATCGTAATAGTTGACATAAAGTTTAAAATTGTTTTTGATGTGGGGTGCTCTTTGAATTATTTGAGAAATTCTTATCAATAAATGTCTTTGTTTCTGGGCATATCCTCCAGTAGGTAATACACAAAACATTCAAAAAACGCCCAAAAACGGCATTCTGCACTCTCCCCTTTACTACTCGACGAGTCATTCATCCCTTTAGCATCTATCAATGTTATCAATAAAAATTATGTTTTATGGCAGTTTTGGTTAATTACTGGAGATCTTTCCAATGAGTAGTATATGAACAGAGACTAGCACGCGTCGTTAGAACGACGTCGTTACAACGTTGCTTTTGCGTATTGACGTCCTGTAGCAGCGTTCATATCACGTCGTACTAATGTCGTGCGTGTGCCGGCTAGGTATTTCTCTAGGTAATGTACAGGCGGTGATTCAGAGAAAGTAAGTTCGGAGAACAAGACGATTTATTGGCTTTACAGTATTTTTTCTCTTTTTCACTCCGTGTGTGTGTGCGTGTGTTTTTATGGAAATCGTGGAATGTCTAGAGGCGGATCAAGAGTGCGTTATCTCGGTGGATAATAATTAGAATTCTGTTATCACAATTCACAAACAAAAAGATTAAAACAATTTCTATTTTCTAGCGATCTTACTAGAAAGAAAAGAAAAAAGTTTGTACTAGAGTTCTAGAACTTCTATAATATTGTTATAAAACTATCATGAAGATTTTTATAGGAGATGAGAAGTGTCGTTAGACAAATTCCTTTGATGCATCATCAACCCCAAATGCCTCGTGGAATCGTATTTTAATGGTCTACTAAAAATAAATGTTGTCTAATATTAAACGAATTGTAATTATTTTTGTTGTTATTGTAAGTTGTTGTCCAGCTGTTGTTGACATTTGTTCATACGGTTAGTTTCATTTTTAGAAGTACAGATTTTGTTTGCATAAGGCCTCGCTTCCCAGCGAGACTACCATTGTATAAACCTTTATTGCGTTGATTTAATTTGGCGAATGAAAGGCAGATTTATAATACTAAAAATTCTTAATTCAAATAATTAGGATTTCGAATTACATGGAATTTTAGTTTCCTTGGTTGAACCTTATTTACGAATAAAGTAGTATAGTCAAAAGTCAAATTAAACAAGGCTAAATTTTCTTTGCTTTGTTTTCATTGTGCAAGTGACAACTTTCATTTTACAGACGATCCTTCTCGACGAAATTGGCTTATCTTACATCTGTTAAACTTAGAAACGTTTTTCTTACGTAGCGATGATTCTGATATAGGTTTTGTCATCTGTTTTCAAAAATATTAATATAACAATGGTCAAATTAAATTTACTAAAACACCCCACTATCGTTACAGTCTTACTTCGTTTAATAAAAAGGAATAGTTTTGATGTTGTTGATATAGATAATAAGGGAATAATCCGTTTTTTTTAAGTAGATGGCCTGCAAGTATGTCCAAGATGATTATTGTCGAGTTTCATAACCACATCTAAACTTTCGATAATACGATTTCCTGTAGTTTGTTATTTTAATTTATTTGGTTATTTACAACACAGGGTAAAATGGTGTTACCATTATCTTCTGAGCCTTCGCCAAGACTATTGAAGCACGCTGTACGGTGTTATCTAAGGTTATCTGATAATCCTGATATCTGACAATGAAATGTTTGGATTGGTATTTTCTGGTTTATAAAATGACACACTTGAGTGCTCAATGTTTGTTTATTCGCAGATTATATCAAGTTAGGCTGAAAATTATATCTAATGATATCTATTTGTGGTTAGACGTGAAAGCAAATACAAAGACATCATGCAGTATCAATGTCAGATGGGTTAGAGTATATAAAAAAAAAAAACCACTCAGTGATAAAAATATAATATACATCAGAGGCGTAGTCACATATTTTGTCTTGGGGGGGGGGGGGAGGGGCGAAATCGAAAATAAGTGGACCTTTTTAGCTAATTATTTTTCCAAAACGGAAGTTAGGAAGAAAAGTATTAGAACGAAGAAATAAATACAAAATATGACATATATTTTCATGATACTGTTGCACTAACGTCTTTTTTAATGTCAATACAAGTAACATTCCTACTTTCAGAAGCTTTTAAGATTAATAAATGCGGACCTTTTTTCAGGCAAAAAAATTTTGGGGGGCGGTCGCCCCCTCTGCCCCCCCCCCTCTATGACTACGCCTCTGTACATGGGGTGAAATTGAAATTAAGATACTGTTAGTATTGCGTCAGTTGGTTTTAAAAATATCATGACTACTTTTTGATTATTCACACACTAATTTAATAGCTTAAAGTATAATGCTTCTTCACACTTACATTACGGAATTTTATAAGAAATTAATTTCGAACTTTGAATTTATTTGGTTTTCTTTGTCTCGTAAATTATAGATGTTTTTTTAAGTGGTATATTCAAAAGGTGTCGTAAATACTCAACTTTAACAACTTTCGACGACGAAGGTTGCGTGCGACGCAACTTGAAGTTGATGTGGAGTCTCTTGAACGACCCTCATTCATCAGAGTTAGCAAAAGAAAGAAATTTGAAATACATGTCTTTTATTATGTCTCTTGATTAAACAAGTAAATTAAGTAACTAGTTTTGATGGAACACAAATAAAATTACAACAACATAATTCAAGTGGAAAAAAGGAGAATATATTTAGGATGAATCACGGTAAGAGTTATATCAAAATTATAAGATTACTTGAAGCCTACGCTTTAAATTCGAAGTGAACTTCCTACTTGGGTCACCCATCCAGGCTAGTGTTAGAACTGTTTTATATGGACGTCAAAACGCGTGTTGTCAAAAGATGTAAAGGTTATCCATATTTGGTATTTTGCTCTCCGTTGTTGTGTAGCTTTATTCTCCAGAGATTTTAACTGTAATCGTTTTTAAATATACTGTGCAGGAGAGCGTTTTTAAACAAAAACACAACTATTCTTTTGATATCATTCTCCTCTGGAGAGCTTGATGACTAGTTGCGTTTTCTTCTCATGAAACAAAAATCTGAATAGGAGTGTGTTTTTACGTTTGATCAAGGATCGAATAACGGATGTGTAGGAGAGCAAAAATACAATTATCTTATGAGAAACACTATAAGATAAAACTGTCTTTTCACTCTCCTTCGCAGTTGTTTCCTCGCTATATTTATAGTTAGCATATGATTGAGCGAACGAATCGAAGCGGAACATAATAAAAGAAACCAGAAAAGAATTAAAAAAAAAAATTATTTAACCGCATGTTTACAAAAAGAATACAAGAAGAAGTTGCAAGAAGAAATGTAAAGGGCAACCCAATTCATTGTCTTCATTTTCTTTGTGTTTTTGTTTTATAGAGGTTTTCATTGTTGTCATGTGGAATGATTATCATGTCCTTATCTGTTTACTGTCTCCTCACAATGCCCACACTGAAGCATGACAACATCTTGAAGTGGATCAACAACGTCTGCTTGACCTTCTTCACGATCGAGTTTTTATTGCGCGTTGTCGCGTGTCCACGGAAGGGACAGTTCGTGAAAGACTACAAGAACTGGATCGATTTCCTCTCGATTATCCCATCCTGGATTACGAATCTCGTCATCATCCGTTTGTTGCATGTCTTCAGGTTCTTTAAGTTGTCGTACGGGTTGCAAGTTCTATTGCATACGCTGAAAGCTAGCTCGTACGAACTAACGCTCCTTCTCCTCATACTTCTGATCCCACTGGTTGTGTTTTCTAGTCTAGTCTACGATTTCGAGCACACTCTAGAGACAATTAAAACGTAGTTTGACTCGATACCTCGCACATTTTGGTGGACCATCGTCACTATGACAACCGTTAGCTACGGAGATTTGGCACCGAAAACATGGCCAGGCCAGTTGACTGGTTCACTATGCGCCATTATCAGTGTTTTGATAGTTGCCCTGCCGATACCTGTTATTGGCAACAATTTTAATTTGTATTACGCCCATGTGAGGGCACGCTTAAGAAAAACCGCCATTTTCTTCAGGGGCGGCTTAGGGGGGGACTTCTACGTCAGCCAGCTATACTTTCGTCACGTGATCGCGACCGCAAAGGCATCATCCGACGATCCAACGGTGGCGGTAATCTGAATGCCTCACCAAACTGTAACGAAAATCGATTAACTATAGACCACGTACGGTCTCCGAGTCCGTTCCTACAACTGCAAAAGCGCAGAAAACCTGTACTTGAGAAGCAGAATACTTCAGACTCGAGTGACGATGAAAATAAACAAAAGACTAAAGAATCCACACAAAATCTACTGGCTTCAACTGAGAACTTGTTGACTGGATCTGGTCAAAACGCACGTGAGAATCCAGACAAGCTGGCCGCTAAAAATCATACTGACGATAACGAACCATTGGTTAACACATCTCCTCCATCACCCGCGCGGACTCCAGAGAGTTCGCTAATGTGTCAGCGAAAACGTAAGGCCGATG
>JAUEKX010386241.1:0-19462 GCA_031834005.1 Dendronotus venustus
AACAAAACAAAACAAAACATTTCTTCCTAAATAATGTGTTGTTGTTCATGCACGTCCCTAATATTCGATAGTAACAACTTTCGTTTTCAAATACTCGTTCAATGCTTCGCGACCTGCAAAAATGAAAGTTATAGTACAACAAATATTAAAATCATAAATATACTATTGAAAAGGATAATTTAGCTGAGTTTTTCCTATTTGACCAAAATGGCAATAATAAGACTAAACTACAAAAAAACAAAAAATGTGTAAATGTATGGTATTGGCATACATTTGGAATTTTCAAATTCAGCATGTATTCAATTCAAGTGAAAAGACCTGTATATATAAATGTTTTCACAGAAACGTCTAAACCAACGAGCAAATCTTTACGCCAAAAAGATTGGTAGTAAATTACGTTACTGCGACATTTCAAAAAGAGAAATCAAATAATTTCGGAAGAAATCAAATTCATATACATGGGCTCGCCCCCTTTGTACCTCAAAAATGATGTCCCCCATTTATGGTTTGACTAGCCATAAGTAACTGATACATTCTTTTACGGAAGGCCTGTATAGAGCTGAAAACTTTAAAGTATATAATTACCGAGATCCTTTCCAAAACCGGATTGTTTGAAGCCCCCGAATGGTGCAGCGACATCGGTCTTGTTGTAAGTGTTCACGAAGCATGTACCAGCATCCAAACCATCAGAAACACGCATCGCCTGAAACGAAGAAAAGCATTCATTGAAATTTTAAAACAACATTCTTACCACGTCGTTCTAACGTCGTGTGAAAGGCATTTTTTCAATTTTTTCGGTTGTTACTCCATTTGTTTACCTCGCCTCGTTGGTAAAAGTTAATAATAGACGTAGTAAGTCCTCAATCTCCACGTCTGATTCTAACAGGATATCGTTGGTTATGTACCAAAGAAGTTATTGTAGTTTAAAAAAAAAAGTTTTTATTGGGTCGCTTATGATTATATTCGTTGACAATTGAATTTGCTTAATTCTTTTTCAAATTTAGTGCAGTTGCTTATAAACGAGTTTCTTATAAAAAATAAATCGTGTAAATAAATTATTATCACGTTATCACATTATGTACGCCGAAAGAAGATCGTAAACTCTTATCCACTGAAACCACAATTTTTCAAAAATAATTTTACATACGTAGTATCCAAAGTGTTTCGAAACATTCTCAGGTTCCCTTCCCTTACTAAATCCAAATTCTTTACTTTACTTTTCTTTTTTTATTTGTTTAAACATTCTCCTGTTGAGATAAAGAAGGTAGTCACAGACCCCCGGCAGTCCAATGCATTAAATTTTGATTATTATATATTCTAATTAGATTAGAGGCAAGACTTTACCTTCACTTCCCATTTTAGCTTGGGTTCCTTACTTACATAGCGTCTAATTTTGTTTCGCTACCACTCCTTCCATTTTAACTAACATACTGTAAAAAAGAAACTGCTAGATATTCGGTCCTTCTTATTGTGTGACGAACGAAATAGAAGCTTACCTTACTGATGTCATTTGTGAACACACCTGAAGCCAGACCGTATTCAGTGAGGTTTGCGCTTTGTAGAACACCATCGATATCACTAAAAACAAAAACAAAAACAAAAACAAAACAATATATATATATGCGTGTGTATTGAATATCTAACGATGTTAAGGATACATTATTATGATATATTACAGTCGTCTTATGGCATACTTATTAACTTTAAATTAAATTTGTTTTGTTTTTTTGGCTTCTTTCTTCTTTGTGTATTTGTATCAGCACTATACTATATATTTATTAAACCAATAAATACACCAATTTTTGTGTGAAAAAAAGTTAGTTTTTGAAAAGAAAAGTTCCGCAAAGTTTCTAAACAAATCAATCAAACTGAATAAAATTAGAAGGTTGTGCGTTGGAAATTACTTAGAGGTAATTAAATAATTAATTAGAGGTAACAACACCTCAAGTCCTGATTTAAAAAAGCTTCAGCGACTCGATGGTGAATGGAGAAATTGATTCTTGGATTTCTTCTCTGTCGTATTATCAAAAACAAACTTGTAAGAGAGACATTTTTTTCTTCTTTCAATCTGAGAAAATATCTTTTTTAAAAGAGTCGCTGTGGATGGGGTTGTTACGAAATTTTCGTGCAATGCAGACACGTGACTAGTAGCATGCAATGATGTCATCGTTAACCAATCACGTAATCAACTTACCCGTCCTTGAATTTCGAGATTATCATTACGGGACCGAAACTTTCTTCAGTGGCAACAAACATACCGTCTTTGACGTCAGTGAAAATCGCAGGCTCTAAAAATAACCCTGACAAAAAACAAGCAGTGACAATTAGAAAGATCAATTGATTACAGCGTAACCCGGACCACAAGTAATAACAACTCGAGAAAAGATTCATATAGTTAGTTCACTACCAAGTTAAGTTCTATTCGGAAGTGCTCTGGTCAACTAATTATAACGAAAAACAACTCAAAAAACAACTGGTGAACCTATTTCATAGACTAATAGTTACTTTAGAGAGTGAATTAGTTATATAATTACCGAAAGGCAGGATGTTAAAGTTGTTTTATGACAGCAAGACATAATAGAACTGGACTAGATTCTTGATGAACATATAAGATGTTGAACACTAATTCGAAACAGCTTCCTCAGAGGTATGGACATTAACAAAATGTAAACAAAACGTTTCGCCCTTAATTAGCTCCCTATTCAAACTGGTTGCTTATTTTTGTGAATTTGTAGATGGAATGGAATTCTCACCTTTGTCTCCAACTCTGCTTCCACCGTATACGAGTTTGGCGCCTTCTTTGACTCCACTTTCAATGTAGTTCAACAAGCTTTCAAAATGTGCTCTAAAAGAGGAGGGAAAATCTTTCAAGTGACAACTGATAGTGCCTCTTTATGTCGCTTATTTGGGTCGATCAAAATGATATTTTTCAAAGTGGGTTAGGGTTAGTCACCTTCTCTTAAACTTTTTGAAGTGAACGATCTATGATCATCACAAATGAATCTCTCTTAAATAAAAACCTCCACAAAGCGAAATGATTCTTCAATCTCCTCTCAGTAAAATTTACTCTGTAATTCCTTTTTGTAATTTAAATTATTCGCTAATAATTCGAACTGAAAAAACCTTTTTTATTGAGATTCAAATCAAAGACAGTTAACTATCATTCTCCTCCTTAAAATTAAACCTTATATAAAAAAAACTTGAAAAAGAAAAATAGGACACACTATGGTTTCGTTTCATGGGTACCTGTGATTTTGAGGACCGTGAGCTGTTGACAGATCTAAAGGATCACCGATTTTCAATTTTTTCACCTCCTCAATCTAAAAAGAAAAAAGTTGACAGTTTTCACTTTCTCGTTTCTTTTTGTATTTGCAGATTTTACCCACGAAGTTCGAATGGGAGTATGATGAATAGTATTCAATAGAGGAATGAAAATGTTTCTTGAATTATATAATATGCTCTTCGACACGTGATCAATACATTAGAACCAGTTCCTTCCCACAGCTACAGAATAACAACTCAAACCAATCAGAGATAGCTATTTTTAACAACTCAACCAATCAAAAAATGGATTATCTTACAACTCTGGCGAGGTATTCGTCGTGAATGGACTCCTCGACAAATATGCGACCAGCTGCAATGCAATTTTCACCTTTGTTGAACAGACAGGCCAGTACACCCTGTAATGTAAACACGTGTTTGCAAACTATTATCATTTATTACGACAACATCATAGATCAACTGAAAGTTGGAGAGTTGGATTCATGTAGCAACAAACTACTTTGTATGTTAACTATAGGCGAGTCGAATCATCTCTTTCTTGATTCTTTCTAATTTTGGCTATCATTGGGTGATATTTGGATTTTCAGAAATTCTTCATAGCTCCCGGAATAAGCTGCTTTTAGGCTCAAAACTACTACTACTACTAACACCCACAATTATTTTAAAATTATAAAAAAAAGATATACAGCATTTCACCTCCTAAAGATTCATCCTTTAAAAGTGAGGATATCTTAAGCGATTCATTTTTTTTCTTCATTTTTTCATGAAAAAGTTCATTTTTGCAAAACCATGATGAACATCATTAGGCCTTCGGATATCCTTTTTGATTATAATTTCCGTGCAATTAACTAGTAATCTAATTTTTTTTCTAGATAACTTTTAGAAAAAAATCACTCCTCGGTTGAAAAGAAACCCCAAGTAAAGCCAGGTTAATTTTCCCCGAATCAACAAATGATTACTAGCAGAAACAGTTAGGAAACTTTATTATTATGATGTTCATATTGAATTAATCTAATATCTTATACGATATTTTCTTTTAGTTTCTCCATCATTGTTCAACAGAAAAACAAAAAGAAGAAGACAGAAACCAAAAGAGAAGTTAACCTGAAGGGATTCATATGTTAGACTAGTAGACTAGACTAGTCTAGACTAGACAAGACTAGAGTCAAGTCACACAAAAAAATTTGAAAACTGTATGAAATTCGCAATTCTTTCTAGACTTTACTATACTGCCAAGTCCAAACTTTCCTTTCACCAGCGGGAAAATTATGAGAAGGCTGTCACAGTCACAACTCCGTACTAGTCTAGAATACGAATCTCTTCGAGATAAGTTGTAATTTTGTTGTTTTGATACCTGTTTGACAGCTTTATCCATATCACAATCACCGAAGATGATTAACGGTGACTTACCACCCAACTCCAGTGATACCTTCTTTATGTTGCTTACAGCAGCACTGAAAAATACGATAACAACAAATTATTACATACATAAATAGGAATATGAAGGAGCTCCACATAAAAATGCGCGCTGAAACAGCGAGGCATAAACATACGGAAGAGTCTCACATAAAAATGCGCAGAAGTAAAGAGAAATCTTGTCAATCTTTCCTTATTACGAAAAGATTTTTGATTTTCTATGATTTTTCTATTATTCGGTCACATTAAGTACAACGCAACTAGAAATTTAAATCAGAATACCTTTTCATAATTTCAGCACCAATTGGTGTGGAACCAGTAAACCCAACTTTACGAACGTCCATGTGATCAACGATCGCTTGCCCAACTCTGCTACCTATGAACCAATAATTCTTATAATATAAAAATAAAGAAAAAATTCAAGAATGGCTCATGCAGTGTTTCAAGTTGAAAAAGAAGATCGCAAAATTACGAAATTGAAGGGAATAAGAACAGACCGATTTCGAGTGACGTATGTTATTGCTGTTTCCAGTCCTAAACGCTGTCTCGATTCTTTTTACTTTTAAACTCGCACATGCGCGTAGAACTGACAAAAATGTTGGAATCCGTCTATAAACATTATTAATGAAATCTTAAAATCCTAACTTAGAATACTATGGGAAAAAGTAATCGGAAAAATATGACATTAGTCTTAGATTCTTGCCACAACATATATTGTCTATTTTATGGACAATTCTTTTACTGACCTGATCCAGGGATGATATTAATGACACCCTTGGGAAAACCAGCTTTTACTGCCAACTCAGCAAATTTCAATGCTGTCATTGATGTTACCTACATAGCAAAATAACAAGAATGTTAGATGTAATTCACCTAGACTCCTTGATAAAACTATACTTGATATGCTCTTAAAAGCTTGAGATACTAGGATTTTTAATATTAGGCAATTTCGATGGTCAAATATTTTTTTTTTATTCCTTCTGAAAAGCTAAACACAACATTTCTGTTGATTAGTTAACTATTATAAGCTCAGTAAGATTGCGTTTAAAATTTAAATCTTGACAAAAGAGGTTTTTTACAGTGTATGCAATACACTTTCTTTCTTCATTGTAAACAAAGGAATCGATTCTTCTAACAGCCAAAACATACCTGAGCTGGTTTAAGAACAACAGTATTACCAGCAGCAAGCAGCGGACTAATCTTCCACGCCAACATCATCAGTGGATAATTCCACGGCACGATCAATCCACACACACTAACAAAGAAACAAGAAATGGTAAATGGAAGGAACTTAGCGTTACCATTGTGTAAATTTCGCGCTTGGCCTTAGGTGAGGTGTTTATAGGCAGATTTTTTTATGGCATTATTATGTTGAAAGAAAGAAATCTGCCAGTGTAAATCTTGATATACGATTATTGTATTTCTAAGCAATTGTCATAAATTAACCTTTGAAAAGTCCCAGCACCTTATAGATCTTGAGTGTTTAAAAATAAGTTTCCAATTTTTAAATGACACTCAAATAAAACGTGTTGGCCAAACTTTACGTACAAATCGAGAAAACTTAATTCTCTTCCGTATGGGTACAAATGGTCGACCTTAATTTTCAAATGAACAAAAATGTGGCATTAGAAACAATAATGGTAAGTAGGAAAAATAAAGTGTTCCTATACCCGATCGGTTCCTTCTTGGTGAAGCATAAATTCTTACTTGGACGAGCATGGTTGATGGGGATTGTATCGCCCTATGGTGAAAAACAAGAAACGCCATTTAAAAATTTGTCTCATTTGCAACAAAATACACAGCAGGGGAAGAAGTATTCTTCTATACCGCTACTTGTTTGTGAGGTTTCTTCAAATACACTATTTGTGTAAACACTACTAGATAAAAGCAAAATCATTATCTCCTTCACATTTCAGTTTTCTACTAAAAAGTATGTATAGAGCAAAGCATAATTCGTTTATTTTTGTAATACCTTAATCAAATATGAGAAAACAAACTGAAGAATATACGACAACAAAGCCAGGTGTAACTAGCAAAAGTTAGAAATATCATTCTTAGTACCTGAATCTTATCACACCAGCCGGCAAAATACCTGAGAGTATCAATACTCATACCAATGTGTGTTTTCAAAGCGAGTGTGTAAACAGCACCAGAATCCAGGGCTTCAATATATGCCAGTTCTTCGCGATGCTCATCCATGATATCTGCAAGTCTAAAAAAAAAACATAGTTCAAATCCTGTAACCCATAACAAAAACTATCAGATGAAAGCAATCTAGGTTGTTACGAAAAGAATATAGAAGCTAGATAAGATTTTTGGGTATCTTTTAATAAGTATTCTTTTTTTGTTTCCTAATAAACATCGCTGAAGGTTTTAACCTCTCTCTCCCCTACCAATGTTAAGTTTTCTAAAGCCTAAAAATGCTTAAAAATGGTAATGCAAGACTAAAATATGCGAGGGAGCCAAATTAAATTTCTGAAAGCTAGTAGTAATTGTAGTAGTAATTCAAAAACTATAATACAATCCCTACAAATTTTATGCTAACAATTTCAACAGAATGTTTTGTTACAATATTGTCTTACTTATACATGAGTGTTCCTCTATCTCTGGCATTCATTGTGCTCCATGGTCCTTCGTAAAATGCTTCCTGGAAATTCATGAAGAGGCATAAATATAACAGTACTTGAAATAAATATTTTGAGATATCGAATATGGTTGGCTATGATAGTTTCAGAATCTGGTCAGACCTGTCAGTTGGGTTCTAATATCAAAATTAAGTAGGGTCTAATAGGACCCATACTTTGTTCATAATTCTTTGGACAAACTTAACAGTGTCTATAAATAGTATATACAGTCATTATTAAAAATTCCAGTGTTGCAAGAACATCCAAAAGTTGAAATTTTTACGAATTAAAATGTAAATCATCTACCTTTGCAGCTGCTACAGCAAGATTAACATCTTCTTTTTCACCAAACGAAACTTCAGCAAGAACCTGATATAAAAAGAGTTTTAGGAAATGGTGGTCAGTTGTATGTTTGTATAAAAATATCGATAGTTCGACCCACCATTGTGCAGACCAGCTCGAATATTATATTTTAAAAATCATTATTTATTTGTAAAACTTTCCAAAGATTTTTACATGGATTTATTTTTATAGATAAGCACTATTCAAAATATTTTGTGGATCAAAGTTCAGGGAAATCTATAAAATCTACAAAATATTCAACAAACCAAGAATAAAAACCTACAGATTCGTCAGTTGGGTTAATAGTCTCAAACGTCTTTCCGCTTTGTGCTTCAACAAATTCTCCGTTGATAAATAACTGAATTGGCATTTGAATTTGCTTTCCGTTAATTTCTATTGTTTTCTAAATTGGATAAAAGAAGTGAAGTGAACAATAACTTATACTGCATTTGAGAAAAATAGTAGTTATTATATTTCAACTCACATAAATATAAGTATAAGAAGAGCGAAGTTTTGCTCATTTGACATGCAAACATTCCTATAAATCAATAGTTCTTGTCTGAATTATTGTAATGTAGGCACTTTTTTAAATAGACACGACTGGACAGTGGCTGATATCTAAGAATTGCTTTGACCCACATTATATAAGCTATATGCACTTTAATGCATATAACAATGCATATATCAACCATGAATTTATGGTGTCCATATTGATAGCTCAAGAGATACTTACATAATCACATTTAAATTCTTCTTCACCCAATCCTCTTGACTTCATAATTGACCGTTTCATGAAATTGGCATAACTACATAAAACAGAAAACAAAATAACTCTAAGATATTATCCTTCGGATATTTCACACAACTGTGAAAACGTGCTTTTTCTGGAAATAAAAATATCACTCCATATACCCTTCTATCTTGAACAATAAGTCCCTTTAGTTGAGGACTAAGAGTGTAATTTTTTTTTCATCATACTCTCATCATATTCTAGATAGTGGGCAGCATGGAAAATGTCAAATTAATTATTAGGTTCTTATAAATAAAATATTATATTTATAAAGATTTTTTACTTATTGGAAAGAGAATTTTGAGAGCTTATACTTTTAAAGACAAAAAACTGAACAAATCAAAAGATGGAAAGAAAAGTAAAAATCCCACCTCAAGGGGTCGTTAATGAAATCTCAATGTGTTAACACTAAAATACCATCATCACCTGAACTTTGGTCATTGTCAAAAACATTCAAAATGTATTATTCATATCTACTGTAATATATTCTTACTCGGTGTTCATATACACATCCTCATTCGTCAAAGCAACTTCACACTTCTGCTTGACCTCTTCCACTAATCTAAAAAGAATGATGACAAGGAATTAGTACAAAACACTTATCATCATAAAATTACAATATCATACACAATACCATACATATTACACCATATTTTATATATGAATCCCTAAATATCTCCAATTTCCCTGGCGTCTTGGAGGTTCAAGTGAAGAAGAATACTCTGTTATAATTTCATATTTTAGTCAAACTTTAAGCAAATTGAATAAAGTTTTATTTTATAAAATAGATTATTTGTTATTTATTGACAAGTTGTTTATTGTAACCAAACTCAGGCAATATTTTTGAAAGATGTGTAGTAAGATACATATTTTATGCATTCAAAGTATTTAATCAGACCAAAATTAAAGTTTTCATCATTTGAACCTTGCAACATCCATGGAAGCAGCACCAGATTTAAAGAAGTCAGTGTCATCTTCAATACTACCCAAGTTCAAAATTCCCATCCAAATTTCCTGTAAAGAAATGAAGGATTTAAAAAACAGTTTTCAATTTTTCAAAACTAGAAGTGTAACATGATTTGAAATTTGTAACTCGAAACCCTTATTTTGATACTCTTACAGTAAGTGTTTATATTAGTGAATTAAATAGTGCATACCTTAATCTTGTTAGCTATTTGAGTTTCTTCATCAGTCAATTCAAGTTTCACATCATCATCAGTTGCTTGACCAAATTTGTTTGCTGAAATCATTTTTCCATCATCCAGCTGAAGTGTTTTCACATTAATCTAAACAAAAGAAAAAGTAACCAAATATCAAGATTTAAGCTTACATTAATTAAAGCTATTTTTAACTTATTTTTACAAAGGTACAAAGGGAAACCTATAAATAAAACAAAATTTTACAGTACAGAATCTTATTGAAACGATTAGGTTAAAAATGTCACGAGTGAGTCAAAACGATAAAATTAGATATAATTTTCATACACTTTTGAATAAGTAATAAGAAATTTGACCAGTCATCCTACTACAAAAAGATCTTTTTTCTTTGATGGATAATTCTCATATTCTATTGACACTTGTATGTTATACCTTTTGTCCATCGGATCCAGTTAGAATCATTCCACCATTATGAACCAGAGCAGGAACTGTCATCCCATCAACTATTACCTCAGTATGTTCAGGTAATTCTTTTCGGCGATACATGGAAGATCCAAAAAATGTTACTTGCTGTCAAGAATAAAAAATGAAAATAAGTTAGCAAACCAATTAAGTTAATAAACCAGTCATTCTCAAATATTACATTTTATGCTAATTATATATATATATTGCAAAAACCAATGTGGAACACTCTGATTAGTACAAAATTTTAATGAAAAATGATTCTATGCTTACTTTGCCATCAATGGTTGACCAAGCTCCTGGTAGCTGAGATTAATATAATAAAAACACATTAATCAATTAAATAGGAAGAAAACAGGGTACGCTAATAAAGATGAGAGTACCTCAGACAAACATTTCATACAAAATGTACAAAAAGAAAGAAACATTAAAAAAAAAATGAATTAAAAGACTTTGTTGCTTTTTAAATGCAGGAGAAAAAAACCAGAAATGACAGAGGAAATCTATGGATAGAGGTCGCTTTTGCAATACTAAACTACAAAAAGTAGATATTGTAATAAATATATATACATAGACTATTATTACAAAATGCAGTTTACCAACATGATTGCTGTTAGCAGACAGACTTTTAAATGATAGCTGGGACGATCCCAGAACTTCAAGTGCAGAACCTTGCCATTACGAGAAAAGTACTTTATGTAAGTTGAACAACTTGTCCAAGCTAACACAGGAAGACTTACTTTATCATTACCACGGATAAAGTCATGTAACTTTTTGCCAGACATATTCCAATCAATCTAAAAAATAACAAAAATGAAAAATAATAAAAGAGGATGATAATTACACATTGCCAATTTGTGGGTTTTGAAATTAATCATATGAAAATTAATTATTTTCCACATCAGGATCTCTTAAATTACCTTAGCTACTTCTTTCTTCTTCCATATTTTATCATATGTAGCACCCTCTTCACTCTGTACAATCTTTGGAGCTTTTCCTTCAGCAATCAATTCTACTGCTTCAACCTGTAAAACATAAATAAAAAAATTAAAAACAACAAAACTTATAGCCAAAACTGCATTAAAATATAAAAATATATATAATCAAATGTAAGGAATAGATTAACTTTTTTTTAAATAAAGTATTGGGATTTTAATGAAATTTTTAGCAATAAAAGCAACAAACCATTGTTTTGATTCCTTCTGGGTATAAAAATCTGTTATAAAGTGAGTCCACAGTTTCATTTGATTCAATATCAACAGATTTCTGTAAAATGATTGGACCAGTATCTAAGCCATCATCAGCATAGAAAATTGAGAAGCCTCCTTTCTCATCACCTTCCATTAAAGTCCTGTAAATTAAATACAAATTACCTATCCAAATTACAGTGTTATTTTATAAACACATGATTATTAAAAAATATTTTCCATTCAAAATCGAGACAGGTTTCAACTCAGTTCCCTTGCAATTGCATGTAAAATAAAGAAATTTTCACATGTGATAATTATCAATTCTAAGGTTTGGCATTTGTGGTGGGGAAAAATCTTTTTGCAAACTTTACACACACACTGCATGTCATCAGTATTTAAAAAGCTTTGAAAATGATATATATACCAATTAATAGCTGAAGCTCCTCTGTGACGAGGTAATATAGAAGGATGATAAACAATGGAGCCATGCTTTGGGTGATCAATAACATCCATTGGTATAAACTGGGAGCAGAACGGCATGACATTTAGATCTGCTTTAACACTTTTATATTCTTCAACAACTTCAGGGATAGCAACTTTTTTTGTTTGCCATCTTTTGTACTTAAAGACTTTGACACCATCTTGTTCGGCTTCTTGAGCTAAAGGATCTGCTTTGCCCTGAAAGAAATATTAACTATATATAGTTATTGATAATGATATTATCATTAAATATAATGGAGCTGTGGCCAAGTGCTTATTGTACTCAACTCATAATCTGCTGGCCAGGGGTTTAATGTTACCACTAAGCACATTTGCAGGAATAACCTTTCCCTCCAAATTGCTATAGGTAACTTTTGTATACACTAAGAGTTCCAGAACAAAAGTAGAACCCTCATAACAATCTGGTTAGTATATATATATATATTTATATATTGTCAATCTTAGGTAAGGTTCCAAACAGTATATAATTCACTATTCATGTTTTGGGAGACATATTTTCAAGTTTTTACAAATGGAACTTTTAAAAAAAAAATAAAACAATTAAACTTGAAATTAAAAGGAAACAAAAACCTTTTTTTCATTTTAGAATTTTTTAGGTTTTCTGAAATTTTAAATTTGAATTTTAGATTTAAAATATGAAAGCATTAAGAAAAGATTGTTTAAATTAAAAAAAAAAATCATTACAAGATGCTTTTAGTAGCTAAAAAAGTAAACCATTTTTCCTCTGCAAATTATATGAAACAAACAAAAAACAAATAAGTAAGAATAAAAATGAGTAAAAAAAACAAAACATTTAAAATTTAAACCTTTTCTGATACCTTTATCCGGATGACACTGAACTAAGCAAATCCTTCATATATTTTTTTGTATTAGCAAATCACTTTTCAATCCTTAATTGGATTGTAAGAATACATTAAGTATATAAATAAGGGTATGCAAAGTGCCATTCAATATTTAAAAAATAAAAAATGAAAAAATTCATTTTTCAAAATTTTAAAAATGAAATGACCAACAAATTTCAATTTTCATTAAATAAAAATAAAACTTCTATTATTTCCTTTTTAAAGTTTTTTTCCTTTTTGTCTGGCTACCCTAATAGCAGCTGCACTCTTTGCTGCATTACAGACAGACCGCTCTTATTGAACATATTTTTAAACGCAAATGTATGGGTAAGAAAAAAATTATCAAAAATCACGACAGTAAGGTGAGAGTCTAGGGAACATTCAATAACTACGTCATGCTAGGGGGGGTTGGGTGGGTCTCGTAGTTTTTCGTGACGCGTGACGCCGAAAAAGGGAGGGGGTCTCGTTGGAAAATGTGTACGTAATAATTATTTTAGATGACTATTTTTTGTATTCCTCCACGAAAGAGATTGTCTTGTCTAATATAATTACGTTTGAAAGGTAAAAACATTGTGGCATCAATAGATTTATTACACATGTGGAACCAACAATTTTATTGCATTTGTAGATAGTTATACGTATAGAACGGTGTAGTGATTTGATTTATGTATATATTTTGTAATGTTATATCTGTTTTTAAACTGATTTTATTGATTTTAGATGCTATTAACCTGATGATGACATAAATATGTCGAAATATATTGTTAAAACAAAATAAAATTGTTGGTTCCACATGTGTAATAAATATTATAATTAAGCTCTAGCAAATTATTTCCCATGTAAACAGGGCTTATTTTCATTCTTATTATAATTTGTCAAAAACTGATTGACTAAGAAAATTAAAAAGAAAGCTAAAAACTTAACTTGAAAGTATTTTGTCTTCACTCTGTACTCGGACCTTTTTTTACCACAGATTTTTTTCTTTTTTTGGGGGGGAGGGGGGGGGGTCTCTACCAAACGTGACGTCACGCAAGGGGGTCTTTATTCAAAATGTGACGCAGCGTGATGAGGGTGAGTGGGTCTAAAATGGTAAATTTAGCATGACGTAATTATTGAACGTTCCTCTAAGTAATAGTTTAATAGTTCTCACAGAGAAACCTCTTTCTCCAAGAAAGCGCTGGTGAAGAATATTACTCATTTCTTCATAAGTTTTTCCTTAAATCATAAGATAATTTATTTCATCTAGATTGAGTCGACTCATGTCTCTCACTCTATGGTCTTTTTTCTCTGCAGAAGTAAATACACGTTTTTTTTATATATTAAGAACATTGAAATTAGCCTAAGCCTTCTGAAGTTCTCAACTTTTCGGGTTTTAAGCCTAAAAATGTTCTTAATTTTCGAGAACGAAAAAAATGAGAAAAAAGTGATGACATCATCAAAATTGACATTATGAAAAAATTTTTTACATGAAATATGGTAATGAAATTTTGGAAAAAGTCATAAAATTTCAACTCATTAGCATCAGCCGTTCAGAACATATTCACTATTTTCTTCAAAGGGGATGATTCATTTCACCCACCCCCGGCCTAGATAGGGTTAAGAAAAAAATCTTTTCTGCTTTACAAAGCCTTGTCATGTTCTTAGCATGTTCTTATCTTTTTGGACTTCGAAGCCTTATGTTCTTATATGGTTTGTTCTTATAAAAAAAAATGTGTAGCTGCTAAAGTACTTTGAACTCTCTTAGTTCCTATTTTATGTATGATAAAACAATAAAACTTATCAAGAAAATAGCTTTGGCACTTTTTCATACCCAGATCAGGAATTTTCTTCTTTTTGAATTTCAAATTTTAAATTTTCAAATTTTATTCGGTTTGATTTTTATTATTTGAGAAAAAAAGCATTTTTCATTTTTAAAATTTTGAAAAATGGATTTTTCATTTTCATTTTTTAAAAAATGAATGGCACTTTTCATACCCTTATTTATATAGTTAAAGGAATTAAAATCTAAATTATATATATACAGACAATTCAAAAGTAAAAAAGAAATATTAGAAAAGAGTAAAAACAAACCTATTATATATATGCATAATAGACATATATACCAAAAAAAAAAAGCTAAAAAATTTAAGAGGTCCCCAATGAACAGTTGGTTTCATTTGAAAGACTTGTTATGTAGGCATATATAATACATTTTCATTTACATGTTGTTTTTCTACTGCCCAGGTTATATTTAAGATCTTTATATTGAGAACTAACTAGAATGACAAGACTAGTGACCTAGTGTTACTTTAAAGACAAAAAGTTTGCATGCAGAAGTTGGATCTAATGTGTAAAGCTGAAATCAGAAAAACCATAAGCCCACAAACACACCCCTCGTCTTCCTGTCATTAACAAAACATTATATAACATGAATAAAAATACCAAAATACCTGAGCATCAGGGATTGTGAAAACTCCAACCACCTCATGGCCTTTTTCTCTAATTGATTTGTAAACTTCAGCACCAAAGTTTGATTGCCCAATTACTGCAACCCTGAGCCTTGCCATTTCTGGAGCGGATGTGTGCACTGTCCTCTTTGCTATAAAACGAGCAGCAGATAGCATATCTTTACTTGTAATTTTACTAACTTGATAGTTTAGTTTTGTCTCTGCAAATCTTGCAAAATTGTGTAATTAAATCTACCAAGCCCTATAGACTTCTTTTATCTTTTTTAAGATACGTCTGCAAAGATATTTGTTTCGGTTTTAGTTGACAATTAAGCCTTTTGTCTGCGGTGTTTACACAAAATGCTTGTGCTAAATTCTGCTAAATTTCCCTAGTAAAAACGAAGCTGACTCGAGATATGGAAATTACTAGACCTGGTCAATCCTGTTTTACCAGTTATGATCCATCCGACATGCGTTTGTCTGGCTAACTAAACTAACCTTTCTGTTATGATTGTAAACATGCTTGCTCCACAAATTGCTCCCACGTTGGGACACTAGCCGCAACCCGTTTATTTGCTTGAAATCAAATTAACTTGAAATTGTCCAGGCTGATGTTTATATTCGTAAGGAGCAAAGTTCGCTTTTTGGACATTTTTTGGCCTACAGGAATGAGCAATACATTTTTTTCTTAATACTTTTTTACTTGGTGCTCTCTATGAAATATCTTTCTTTCAGACTAAATTGCCTTAAAATGATACTGAATAGTTTTCGATGATCGTAATATTGAGGGATTTGAGTTAAAGGTTTTAACCATTGTTGGAACTATTCATTGTTGTGTAGGTACCTGCTAGTGGCTAGTTCATTATTAAGCGTTATCTATGTTCTTTCTAAATGTTTTTGGATGGAAGCAATACCTATTAATAAAACTATAA
This sequence comes from Dendronotus venustus, assembly GCA_031834005.1. Classification (NCBI taxonomy): domain Eukaryota; kingdom Metazoa; phylum Mollusca; class Gastropoda; order Nudibranchia; family Dendronotidae; genus Dendronotus; species Dendronotus venustus. The sequence continues at coordinate 15,965 of JAUEKX010386241.1, forward strand.
AGCTATCTAATGAAGTATGTGTATGTGGGGTATATATGAACACCTGTATATACACCATACAGGCACCTACAAATAACATATGCTTGTATAAACAAAGCCCTACTTATCTCCAAAAGCACAGGAAGAAAAACAAAAAAGGTTTTGTATATTCTCTTAGTTACAGTTAGAATTTGAACTACCTTTAAATTATTTTTTTGTTTTTCTTATTTTGCATCCAAAATAGATGGGGCATTGTTTTCTGGAGTGCGTGTTCTTTAGGTACACCTTTATTATATTATTGCACTATATTAAAAATAAGAATAATTGGATAATCTCTTTTCTTAAAAGCATTTCTCTTACTTCATAATAACTCACTTGCCAACAGTAAACAACAGGCAACCTTTCATCTTAAAAGTACTTCTCAGTGCTCAAAGCTTATCCTTTTGATGCCATAGCTACATTACATAAGTTATCTGAAACTCAGTTTTTATAAGAGTAGGTGGCACTCCAATATCTTATGAAAGGTTTGGATAACATGTTGTTTTTTTTGCCCACATAAGTTCATTTTTTTACAAAATATTTTCTGCCTGTTTAGGAATTTTTCCTATAACAAGTAAAAGAATGCAATTATATACTGTCAGTAAAAGATTTGTAGTTATGCTTATTTTTCATTTACTATAACCAGCAACAATTTTCAGGTCCTAAGGTTGGTTTTGAATTAAAAGCCATCAATCTTTCTTGCTCTTTACTACCCCTGCACCTGAGATTTTGTTGAAAGGTCACATCAAATCCAAACTGTGCAAGACTTGGAGTAAAATATATATGCATATATCTATACTTTTTATATATATATGCATATATATATAAATTTTTTTGAGTAAGCATCGACTGATTGGCTAATCTCTTTCAATTCAAAACCTTATTTTTTATTATACAGTATATATATATATATCATAAAAATAAATCTTTCTTTTTCTTTTTCAAAAAACTTTTTATTACTGTCTAGAGAGTTATCTTAACATTTATATTGACACAAAAAATTGTATTAGTTATAGCTGATGATGACATAAGTATGTCGAAACATGTTTTACTTAAAAAGAATTTGTTGTGTTCATTTAAATTAAATCTTTAAAATCAGATGAACTATTGTTAGAGTCATTCTCCAAATTTAAAGATTTGTCAAATTTTGAACCTCATTTTGACTTGTATTTCAATGATGAGGATGATGGTGGGAAAGTTGATTCAAAAGAAATAACAGTTAACAAGAAGAATAAAGGATATAAGATTGACATTGAAATAAATGTTGTTTTTTTGTTATCAAAACAGTTTTTGAAAATTTATGAAATTTTTATAAGTATGCATATATATGTATAATAACAATTTTCATATGCTAAAAAAGACTTAATAACATTATTTCGTAACATCATCAATAACATCAATTGTTCCATAAACAGCATTCCATACCCAATCTGTACGCATAGTACTGGATATATAATATAATAGTCAGAAGGTCCAATGTTGTTTGTTTTTATCTTTTATCTAACAATGTATTGTATCTAATATTTAATGTATATATATTATATGTAAATGTATTATTGTAATCTCAATAGGAAAGATTAAAGTGAAGAATCGCTTCAAGTTATGCTTGAGATGTCGCATAAAGGATTAGTTTTTTGTGGTTCCTATTATATAATATTTCTTTTGTTCAATTTATATATACATCATACATTTAGGAATTATCCGTTTTAGTTTAGCAAAGCTAAAATCTAAAAGAATAAAATTATATTCAGAGTCATGGCAAGTCAAATAACTAAGTTAATGAGAGAAGGTTTAAAAGTTCTCACCAATACACACAGATATGATAGATTAGCAAAATCAGTAGAAGTGGTATCTGCATCTACAAATGGCAATTGTGTTTTCAAATGGACAGTTGAGGAAAGTCAATTAAATGGATTTGGAACCCTACATGGAGGCTATACAGCGTTTATGCTTGATTTCAGTACCTCAGCTGCTCTAATGGTAATGGAAGGAAATAAGCCAGGCGTGAGTGTAGATATGAGTGTATCGTATATGAATGCTGCAAAACTTGGGGATGTTGTCTATGTGGAAACTGTGTGTAATAAACGTGGCAAAAATCTGGCATTTCTTGAAGCAGCTTTTAAAAAGGGAGATGAGGATGGTAAACTTATAGCCACCGGAAAGCATACAAAATTTATTGGCAACTAAGACTCTGTAACAAAGTTTATTCATTTGATTAATTTTACAGCTGTGCATTATACATTCCTTGCTTTTGTTTGTGTGTATCTATATATATATATATATATTCTACTAAAATAAAATATTCAAATCCATATATATATGAATGGTATTTTAAGTTTAACTTATTTTCTTACAGCTTTAGGTTTTTTTGTATGAGTTATTTTGAGAATTTGTAATTAATTAATTTTATTTAGCAGCCTGAACTAACCACATATATATGATTGTATTTTTATCGCAAAATAACAATATTTTATGTTGCAGAATTTTATGACACATTCATTTATCTTCTTAAGGTAATATTCTGTCATCACACTCTGCTTTTAATAAAAAAATGTTTAAACAAAACGTATCGTTGTTATAAAAGAATGGCACAATATTGTTACATCAATCAGATTTGAAAATTCAAAAATAATATATTGTTAAACCAATAAGGTTTTGAAAATTCAAAAATAAAAAAGTTCTTGTCCCAATTCTGCAAAGTTAAATCAATTGGCTGTTTAAAATGGATAAAAGAAATTCTTAATAAATATATATTACGTTTTTTTGTTTAAGTAAATAAAATGGCTGCCAACAAGTCGTTAAATTTAGCACAAAAAATCTTATTACGATTGTCCAAATCAACGGTACCAGGTTTCAACGTTTCAATTCTTAGTCCACATTTGAAATTGATTTCTGCTAAACCTGACGGAACAATTCATTACCAATGGAAAGTCGACGAGTCGCATTTGAACAGAGGTGGCAAAATTCACGGAGGTCTGATTGCAGGTTATTATATTATATTACGTTTTCCTCTTATATCTTGTTTTTTGATTCCGTTATTACAATGAGCTCTGTCGTAAAAAAGTATAATGGACTGTAACAAACTCGATGAAATTTCACATTTTCTTGAACGTTAAAATTCCAAATTCTACCGTGTTTATGCTTATCTACCCGGTATTTCAAATACTTCTTAAATTTTGCTGGAATACATATTCTTATTTTGGTAAATAGAAAATGAGTATTTTTAAAGTTTCGCAAAAACTTTATTTCCCGAATTATAGTCAATTATATTATCTTATCCTAGCACCTATCACTATTTTTCGTTTGATGATATTTATGTTTGATGATATTTATTATATATATATCGTTATAGTTTTTTCCAATATTCATTTGAGATTTTTCCGCCTATTTTAGACACCTATTTTTATTTACTATAGAATTCTATAGAAAAATAAAATTAGAAAAGGCAGGAAAACAGGCATCTAAAGAGGCTGTTACAAA
>JAUEKX010386462.1:0-19444 GCA_031834005.1 Dendronotus venustus
TTATTAGTAATTGGTTTTGTTTCTACCAAACATTCCCACGTTTTGCTTGTTTTCTTCAGCAACTTTTCTTCCTCATAATTTTATTCATGCTTATTTGTTAAGTTCAACTACCTTTCTACAACTTTTTTTATTTTTTTTCAATTTTCAGATTGAAAAGAAACTAAAAAAAAAAGTGGTTCCTAAGCAACAATTTTGCAAGAGTTATTAGTTAACAATAAAATTTGATAATTGTGATGATCATATTAATTTTTGTTTTTTTGCAATATTTCTTTTCAAAAAAATAATTATTCAATATAGTAAAAAATGATCGACAATTTCAGAAATGATTTCAGATATTTTTGATATAGCAATAAATATAGACGAACATACAAAAACAAAAACAAAGCAATTAAAGCAATTAAAGTAGTTAAAAAATTATAATTAGGACTATTATTATTAGGGATTAATTACATCTTAACATCTTGAGAAAAGTATTATTATAGGATATGCCGTGTCGAGCAAATTTTCAACATATCGAAATTCAATTTTGAGTTGCCTAGGAAATTTATTCTCCATAAATACATCATCAACTGTATGTATCTCAATAAAAATGAATATCCATAACAACAAGATCCCCTATTTTCTAGTACTTCATATGGAAATGACGAATCAATTTACCAACTAACCCAACAAGAAAAGCAAAAAGCCATAGAGAACTTAATTGATGAAAATTATTAAAAACCGACAATATATATACTTCAGATTTTTGGGAAAACAGAAAAATAAGAACGGAGGCTCAAGGAGGATGCATAAAAATTATGAAACGTATACATACCCAAATACCGGCACCCTGCCGTCACGCAACATTCGAACGACGTCAACGTTGTAACGACCTCATTCTGACGTCATGTGACGGCTGAATACCTCCTGAAGAATATAAACGGCGAGAATAACGGTACAAAGAAAAGATGGCTTTCCTGTGACATTCAGCTGTTTTAAGTCCTTGTTTTCATTATCATAGTTTTTGTTTGATCAGCGAGATTACCAGTATGGGTTTATCTACAAATCACTGAGTGAGATCTTGGGCACGAGTTAAACATCTTTCTAAAAATATACAATTTGAGATGAGTGAGTGATTTGATCTATAAGTTTTCGAGTTGACAGGTGTCACGTGACAGCAACGCACCTCTCGCGTTTTGGTTGGGAAAAAATTTTAAAACAATAGATTCCTGTAAACTATCGTGTCGTGATATATTATTGGTCTCCTTAGCGGTTTTGATCTTTAATGAGTAGCTACATTGTGTTCAATACCAAGATTTGGATGAAGGTAGCACATTGAATTTGAAAAACAACAACAACAACAACAACTTTTGTGTCGATGGAACTGCGGAAGTACACCATACTAAGTACATGGTACTGGTACCAGAGGTAGAAATAGAATTTCAGCTTCGAAGGAGAGTGAAAGAAAATTATCTTCTAGTATTTTTTTGACAGAGCTGTCTTTGTTGCTCTCCTACGTATGTGTTGCCGAACCTTCTAGATCCGCCCCTGCAATACAGTTTCGATAAATAAATATAATTTTCATTTAAAAAACAATTAGTCCATGCTGTGTAACACGTGCATTAGTTTTTTCGTTGTTGTTTTTTTTCGCGAACTTCATTTTTTTTGGCATACCTACACCTTATAATTAACGGAATGGTTTGGGGAATAGCCAATTCATATTTGACGTTAAAACTATACTTATTATTTACGAGTCTGCTTTTTAACCTTTCGTCTCTGCTTTTACCATTCATACTATGGTCAGCCGGTACACGACGTTAAAACGACGTCATTTGGATGTTGTTACGACTCGTTCTAACGTCATGTGTCGGCTGGTTGGACATTTATTACGCTAAAGTCAGACAAAAATACGTAAATGGGCAGCAACCATTATTCGAGAATCTAGAAAAAAAACAACTTGATGATATATGCCAAACCTGTGATTATCAAATAAAGAGAAAAATAAAAATAAAGATTAAGACACGCGGAATAGAAGGAACAACCAAATCTTTTATGTCTTAAACGACCGAGGAAGTTTAAAGAAGGACAAGACGGTTGACATTTCACCGGCAATAACCCAGGACAATGGTAATGCCGTTTACAATGAAACGACGGAATATCAATTTGTCTCATCCACCCAGCTTAGTTCTTCATGAATTTCTGATAACGCAATTCTGTACTCGCGGTCGATGATCAAGACAAAAAAAAGACAGCAATTTTGAAACAATAGCAATTAGTAATTAGTACATCCGGTAGGCTATTATCTGAAACGTTCATTAACGCATCATTTAGCAGTACAATTAATTAGTTTTAGAAACTCGTTGCACTAAGACATCTTAATTAGAAACAGTTTTTCTTTTTTATCGGAAAAAAAAATCACAAGAGCTGTGTTGAAGAGAGAAGGAAGATAGTTGATGAAATTATTTTGTTGATACTTTTTTTTTGAAGAAATTTATATCCAAGTAGCAGAAAAGGAAGATTTTTTATCGAAGGAGATAAGAAGAATATTATACCATATTAGAAATATATTGGTTTTGAAAACCAAATATAATAACAGAAACAGAATATTTTCTATAGATCTTGGCTTTCGTTGAAAGTATGATGTCCCAAACTATGTTACCGAACAACCATCACCACCAACAACAACCCCAACAACAGCAACAACATTTACAACATCCCCAGAACCAACATCCACAACATCCACAACAACGATCCGATAACTTTGAAGACTTTCTGAACATTCTCATAGACGACAACAATAGCGGCGCAGCCAACAGCAATAACCGGTTGCAACAACAACAGCAACAACAACAACAACCACAACAACAGCAGCAGCAGACGCCGTACAACAACTCACTACCACCTCCACCCTACAATAACAATAATAACAACAACAACAATAATAATAACAGCACTTCGCGTCCAGTTCCAATTCCTCAATCAACAAGCCCAGTTCCTGAAGTTAAAATCAAGTGCGAGGACAACAGTGCCAGTGATTATCCACACAGCGATGGAGATTGTTTCATTGACGACATGTCACCTTTCAGTCACAGTGGTCACAGTGGAGTCTCTTCTCCTGGGAGTTCTTGCAGTGCCATGAGTGGTCCAGGTAGCCCTATCTTGATGGATTCGGCAAGCAACCAAGGTGGATCGGGGTACAGTCAAAATTATCTTACTCCAGAAAGTGCTTTCTTCATGCAACAGCCGGGTAGCCCTAACAGCGGAAACCAGAGCCCGGACAGCGCCGGCTCTACTTATAAATACGACCCAAGACCGTTAGGGCGAAAGAAACGTCGCACCTTGGTCCCGGACGATAAAAAGAATACCGAGTATTGGGAGAAGCGAAAACGCAACAATTTGGCCGCACGTCGGTCACGAGAGGAGAGACGAACAAAGGAATTGCAAACTTTCGAAACAATGAAACACCTTCAACAAGAGAACAATGCTTTAAAACAGACCATCAAAATGCTGATGGAAAGCCAAAACGAACTCCAGAAAGAGATCTACAGCTTGAGACATTGTTTGGAAGTTTCACAAGCCATGCTGAATGGGAAACAAATTCCTAACCATCATCAAAACCCCATGTAATTCACATAGTTTTTTTCATCAAAAAAGGGTTTATATATATATATAGCTAAAATAAATGTAACATATTTCCTTTCATTTTAGAATATTGTAAATAATAATATGAAATGAGTTTTTTTTTTTTTAATTCTTAATTTTCTAAGAATTTTTGCAAGGGTCCAGTATATATATATATTATCTTAAACTGTATAAAATACTATTTACATTTACCGTCATTCTTTAAATACCCCTGTCTATTTATCTCCAACTAAAATTTAAACAACAGACTTCTTTTTTACTGACTTCAATTTTGGTACATGATTTTATCTTGAAGATTATGGCTTTGCATATTATGATTATTCGATTAAAAGTATCCCACGAAATTATTATATTAGCAACCCACCGTTTCTGAACCACTTTGTGTACGAGGCTGTCAACATGCTAAATCGAGACCATATGAAGTTTTCATTATGAAGTCTCTTAAACGAGTTTGGAGAACGAAGAATGGAGACAAAAATGTGCCTCTTTTATTCAAACGAAAATAAGCGACTTTTTCACTAACAGAATGGGTAGACTCGACTTAACACTTGCCCCATATGGTACTGAAAATATTTTTTTCTCCTGATTTTTTTCTAAGATGGCACTTTAGAATTTTATATAATATTGCTATCTACGAGAGATCTTCTGTCTACAAAATTCCACTGTAGCTATGGAATTTACAAATGAGGTTATCATTGCCATTGTGGTAACAATCCAATACCACTTCTTTTATCAACAATATTCAGATTGTAAATTCAAAATAGTGGAAAACAAAACATTCAAAACAATACCAAACAGAAAATATCTATTAGATATATCATTTCTTTTTGTTTATCTTGCTAAGTAAGTTTTTTAAAATTGTAAGAAAGATATATTTACTTTGACGAAAGGCAACACATCTGTCTACATTTCTTCAATTTTTGGAGAGTTTGTGTTTATTAAACTATTTATAACAAGGCGAATCTTTTTTGCACCGCAATCATCAATCATTAATGTTTACAATTTAATCAAAAGATTGACAATCGGCATGACATGTTAATCGAGGAAAATCACATAAGAACACGAAGCGACATGATGAGACATTTTTTCTCCTCTTTTTTTTTCATTTCTCTATTTCATTATTTTCTTTTTTCCTATATACATTATACCCTGACAATCCTATCCAAATTCCAACTAATTACCGGATCAGAATGATGACGCAATCCGGTATTTGATTTCTTTCGGACGGTAATCAAACTGTTAAAGACACTCATTTTTCTTTTCTTTATTAACACAAACAGAATCCTATTGTTTTTTCCTTCTTCTTTCATAGGAAATTTCTACAATGACTCGTAACGGCTTGCTTGTTTATTTAATGAAAACTTATGTATACATTGGGCTTAAATTTGTTAATTTATTCCTTGTAAAAATCTTAAAAAGTCGTAATGAATGTTTTTTAACTTTAGTAAACTTTATTTTTTAACTAGCCCGGTCGCCCAGTGTTTCCCGCTAGGCTAAAGTCCAAGCCCGTGTTATAATGCCAGGTATGACACTTTTTATAAAGTAGGTTCGTTAATTTCGATCCTAGAATTTATCTACGCATGTATCCAAAAACCCTTATACTCCAAAACGAAAATGAGACTATCTAAAAATGTATTTAATACCAAGCAAATCAATCAATAAACCCGATGGGTCCAACCGCCATTTTGATATCACTTTGGAATCGATCGATTTGTTTACTTTTTTCAGGGCAGCTACAACGCAGCTTTATCTGAGGCTCTGCAGAAAATCTTACATTGCCCTAATGGCCGGACAAAGATTACAGTGGGCATAGCTCTGCTATCTCGACTTTTCACCATCTGAAACAAATTATTAGGTTCCTTGAGAGTTCATGCATGTGTTACTTACTGTGCACGAAACATTTCTTTTTGACAGACTTCACAATCAGAAGCAGTATAGCATCGTATTATGCTTGTTTTTACTAAATGTTTCTAAACATGGAGAAGAAGTTTTTAGAGAGAAATGTCATTTTGTTTTTTGGAATTAACCTCCTCCGTTTTTGTTTTTTTCAACTCTTGAAAAAAATATCTATACGATGTTCCATTCAGATTGTCCGAATTATTCATAACGTCCGACACTAGCCTGTGTTTTATTGACTCAATTAAGCTTCCTCCTACGCAATGTGTATGTTTATTATGTATAAAGGCTATATTATAATATCTCGCTATAATAAGGAGGTACCGGTGAGAAGACAAGAAGCTCTTCATATATTGAAAGAAATTTCCGGCAATATTATAAATAAATCACATATGTATGCATTACTCATCTGTTGTTTTTATTTGACGAAATTAGCCTTTGAGATGAGTGAGGTTCCTTTACTTTGATGAGTAGATCATGAGTATTTATATGTGGATATTGACTTGGCAGGGTTATCAGTTAGTTGTTAGGTAGTTATTAGACACATTTTGTCTTGGTAAAGACATTTTGTGAAATTCTAAAAAATATTGGACAAATGTAATAATAATTCTAACGAGAATCATCATAATGAAAATCATATTGTTTTATTGAAAATCATATTGTTTATATTGTCTATTTTTAGATATTTTTAGGAGTTTTCACTTCTTATTTAACTACTTCCTAAACATTTAGTTGTAATAGTTTCTTCTTGAGACATTCTAGAAATTTCTTCAGTCTAGAGGTTTCTCAAGGTCAAAAAAATTATTATTATTTCAACATTATCAGCACCTGTGTATTTTCACCATCATTTTTTAGAATTAAAATTAATATTAATAAAAGTAATTTGAATTTAAATTTAATACCCCTATGAAAAGTTTGAATCCCATCCACGACGTCGTCTGTATTATTTTTTCTTCCGCGCCATCGTTTTTTTTGTGTGTTTTTGTTTTTTAGAAATAGTTGACGGAATTATAATTAATTATTGATTGTGTACTTTAATGCTTCTTCCTTAATCGTTGTTCCCTTCGAGGATATCAATAAGTATCCTTATTTAAGTTACCATATAATCGCCTCTTCTTTCTTCTACTTCATGTTTCTGTTCTTTTTCACCATTTCCTTCTCGTTCTTTCAAATTGCATTTTCTCCTTTTCTATTCTAATTACGAACCGGGAGGGAGTCGCGGTGGTGGCTCACTAGCCGCACGATTGTGTGCCCGTGATCATCTCAATTAAGGTCAATCTCCATTAGACGGAAATCGTCGCGACCGGCGACATTTAGACAATGGAAATCATAGAATATGAAATTGTTGCGTTGGAGATTAAAAAGAATATAAAACCAATTAAAGTAACGGAGAGCTCAAAAACTCGCAGAAATTTTCAGATAAACTTTGTAGAGGACTGTTAAAAAATGATTCTCTTTCTAGTTGAGGTGGACCTGTGTTATGGAATGGACATCTCAGAGTTTAAAACACCGCTTTCTTATCCAATGCATGACTGATTCACATTGCCCAGCCGGTACAACATTGTTATAAGTTTTGACGTCTTAACAACGTCCAAATGACGTCGTAACAACGTCCAAATGACATTGTTCTAACGCCGTGTGCCTGCTGGGTGACAGTTCTTGGTGTTTTACCAAGTCAGCTATCCATCCACATCCAACGTGTTCGGTACCGGTACTGTTTCATTGAATAGTTATGAGGATAAGCAGATTACTTAAAAAAGACACATTTGAATTTGATAAATCGTGAAAGTTAAGCTATGAAAATTGTTTTGGCTTTTCCCTCGCAGGATGTTTTTCCTTGTTGTTTTTTATACTAATTTCTAACTACTATAAATAATGAACAACGCATGTTATTAATTACTGTAATGTAGAAACATCATATTTTTCTAACGTAGTTAAGGGAGTTCCCCTGACTAGAAAGAAGTTCCATCACTCCCACCACCCACCAAATCTCAAAAAATATATATAATAAATATAAAAAATATGATTTTGATTCGCCAATCCAACCAGAAAATGTTGTTAAGACGTGATTTAAGCGTTCAACATCGTATCTTAACGTCCAATCTAACAATCGTTCTAATGTCGTGTCCTGGTTGTCTATCTAATGTAATAGGGTTTTCGAACACACGACAAACGTTACGATACCGTTGTTTGAAATGACGTCGTAACTACGTCATTCTAACGGCGTTTTGATAGCTGAGTAAAGTTGAAAGATTCATTGAATAATAAGAATTTTTTCTTTTCCCAAAACATACCAAAAGAAATGACGCTATAATTTCTGTTCATAGCTGACGTTATGTTAGTAATTGAAAAATAAAATTATTTTTTCTCTTTTTCTGATTCTGATGTATTTTGTAATTCGCCTTTTAAAAAACGTAAGTAACCAAAAGTTCACAAGTTCCTTGTTGTCATAAATTTTTCAAAAATTGCAGGATATGACTGGTGGTGGCCGGAATCGAAAATTAAAGTTACTTTTTCAATTGTTCCTATATATTGGATTTCTCTAGGACAATCAATGATCATTGTAGTAGCAGTTTTTATGCGTTTTCCTCTTAATGATGAAATGAATGTAGCTATTAAATCTCTCTTGTTTCCTTATCACACAAGACTGTAACTTAACGGTAACTTTTCCTGTATCTTTGTTAATTAACTATTTGTCTAATCTCTCTATCAAAACTGTATGTGAGCTGTAGTGTTTCTCAGATGTAATTTCCTTCTAAACTCTCCTATACATGTATTTGCCAAACAACCCTCTAGGTCCGTCTTCATGTTTCACTAGAGGCTTAATAAACATATCATCTAACATAATTCTTTAGTAATAATGCTAATAAATAATTTTATTAAGTTGCTCCACCTTCTTGCAATATGATTTTTGTTTTGCCAGGCCAAATTTAGATTTTAATAATTAAATCTGTACGATCAATGATATAATTTCTTGATTCCAAATTAATGTTCTGAGAAAACTCATTAGCTCCTAAACTTAGTAGAAGTGCGTTCAGTAGCTGGGGAATGGCATTGGAATGAAGTGATAATGATAAAGTGTAACAGTTACTCAAAGATATACTGATGTACTTATAATAAAAATAATAATGTGATCTCAATTATGTTTATTTTGGCTGGGAATTTACTCATGGGTACCCAGCCGGCACACGACGTTAAAATGACGTGGCTACAACGTTGTTTTGACGTCGTAACAACGTGCAAATAACGGCGTTCTGAAGTCGTGTGCCGACTGGGTACAGACGTATGCAGATTCGAATGTCAGAAAAAAGTACCGAAAAACTTAGAAAGAAAGAAAAGATTTTCTTCTAAATTGGCAAATTTCATGTCAAATGAATCAACATGGATCACCGTTATGGATCACTTTCAAATTGGCAATAAATAAAACCACATACATATCCTGCATTAACCGTTGTTATTGCAACTTCAAAACCATAAATACTAGCTTGCCATTCTCGTGGACTTGCCAAATCGGCTGGCGAAATGTTACAAAGTTGTTGTAACAATGCTTCACTTTCTAATTCCAAACCATCGGTCTAGTTGCTTCCGCCCAACTTCCGATCACAGTCTTCATGTGTAATTTTCAAGGAAGTGACATGGATTGTAAATTACAGAATGTTTATAGATCCTCCTCTGAAGATACATTTACATATATTCATATAGTGAGTGTTGTTTAATGAGTTAATATCTGTGAAGGAGAGCTAGAAATTATCTTAACGTTTTTTTCAAGTATAACTACTTTTTTACTCTCCTCCGGAGATGTTTGACGTACTCTGGATCCACATCTCATCTTCTGTCTAAATATACATCAAATTTTTGCATATTCATTTCCATGCGAAGTTGCTATAAATTGAGATAGATGGCATAACGTCTTTATTTAGGGAATCAAGTATGTGACACAACTATTTTAAAAAATGATTTCCATAGCAACGAAATATGAAAACGAGACAATGTTGAATTATATTCTTCTTAGTGGACTATTCAAGAGTAACAAAAAACATCCGAGTTCGTCGAACTCTTTCGTCATTGTTCTTAAGTTTTGCATTTTTTATAAAAATATGTACATACCTTTAAGGGATTTGTATAAATAAACAGAACGATTTGGAAAAAAATAACGACTTTTTTGTAAACAATAAAAAAGTTTTGTTTTTGTACATTTATCTCTTTTAAATAACAAAAGAAACGACATAAATTTGTAAAGTTGTAAGAGACCACAAGTGATGTAAACGTAAACCACGAAGAATAATAAGCTAAATTTCAATGCTTAGCGTTGGTGGTGATCGGTTTTTACTTTTGTGTACTTTATCCAAACGAGAAAAAATAAATAAATATGAATATTTAGAACAATTTCCTATGACTATGCAAGGGATTTTTTTAATGTTTTTGGACGTAATTTCCTTAATTATCCATATAATTTAGTAGAAATTGCCCTGAAAACAATGCAAAAAAATGACGTCATAAGTAACGAAAGAAAAAGGAATCACACATCAAAACTTAATTACATACCCTTTTTATTTAGATGAGACTTATTTGCCGAGAATCTCAACAATTTGATGCTAATTATTCTCCATCAATTCACAATCAGCCAATTCTTCCGGTGATGTTATTTTAGTGCTGTTGATTTTTCATATAATTTGGCACGCACACGAACTGTGTGTTTAAAAGAAGAATTTTGTGTGAAATTCATTAAGAGAATGAACCGTTTTAAATTTTTTTTAGTCCACTAAACAGGAACCAATTACAATTAGAAATGATGACATTCAAAAACACATACCTTTTATGATACTTTTCGGTAAAAAAAACAGCAAAATAAATTAGGCAAAACTATTAAACCACTTGAAGAAATAAAATAGTTACCTACTTTCATTGTTTCTTAGGGAATATTTAGTATAATTTTGCATTATTTTTACCGACAAAGTAAAAGGATTCTGGTATGTTTACTTCTTATACTATTTCGTGTTTGTTTACATGGGCATTATCGATTGCAATTCTAATCAGAAACAACCAATGAATACTGTGTATTTCTAGCTTTTAGCTTCTAGCTTGTGATGCTACTGCAAAATTATACATTGTTATGGCCAATAAAAAAAAGTGAAACAATTATTCGGGCAAAAGAAAATTTTTTTTTTGTTTATTGCAAATAGGATTTAAGGACTCAAATTTTATAATAAAGACTCCTTTCTGAAGATATGTAATAACTAAGGTAATAATAAGTAAATATTTATGGGAATTTATGATAATATATTTCAAGCAAGATTTTATATAACTATAATGTTGGGTTTAATTTCCAAGAGAGCAGTTGATCTTTAAGAAGAATTTTTTTAAAAAAATGGTAATACGTTAAAACTTGAAAACTATAGAAATCCAGAAAGTGTGCATATATATATATTATCTTTGTTCATATATTATAGAATGATTTACATACATACAATAAATCAAAATTTGGGGATTGATCAGTTGGAATATAAATATGCCTATATATATATATATATATTTATTATTAAATAAATGGTAAATATAAATGTCTTTGCAACTGAGGAACTAATTTAAAATTTTTACAAACCCACCTTTTTTGTAAGAAATTAATTTTGAATCTTTAGACAAAATTTTAGCTGTTTTCACAAACAAGTAGGCCTCTGAAAATATTAAGTAATTAAATTTTCGTATGATTACAAACATTTAAATATAATCCGATTTGAGCCTTGTTAAGAGAGTGACTTCTTTGTAACTCTTAACAAATGTGTACTTGGTAAATAGTTTACTAATTGTTAAAACAAGGGATTTGAATAAGTATAAGACCCTAAACAATAACAAAACTAAACCATTTTTAAAATAGTTTTGAGTACGAGCAGTTTTTACTTTATCATAAATATTTAACAAAGTTTTGACGGTTTGTCGTTTGGTTGGTTTTTGCTGTTTCGCAAAACTACAGGATATTTGAAGAGTAATTTTCATCTAGTAAAAAAATCTCCCTTATTAGGAGTCATATAAATTCGGTATACGTTAGAGTAATTGATACTATAAAGCATAATTGTTGTTTAAAGACCACGATTACCCAATTTCAGCCATTTTCACATTATGTCACCTTCGATCTAAGAAATATAACGAGAATTACACATATTACATAAAAACAACAACATTAAGTATCAATTAAATTGTAATTGCAAAATAATAAAACTAATAACGGAACGGGTAGAGCGAACATTGAAAGTACATTACGAAATAACTAATGAATAACGAGAATTGTATAATTTGAACTATCGGCGTTCTTGGTGAAAACAGCCAGAAATATTTCAGGCTAGCCATGTTAAATTTATAACTTTATTAGTTTCTATCCCCAAAGTCAAATTACATAAAAATTAAAATTAAAAATATCTTTTTATTTCGTCTTAATATTACACAAATAGTTGTTTATTATGAGATTTATGTACTTGTGATAGGGAAGGGTCAAGACTATTTTTATACCAAAAAGATTCATTAAATTTTGAGCATTTTCAAAATTGTTAAAAATGACCAGCACTCGAAAAAATACGAACTAGTCGCTACCTTATCATCACTAATTAGTCAATGTAAACTTACTTTTATTCATCAGTTCTTGTCTGGCCTTCATGAACGCCATGATGTCTTCGTCAGTTTTCGGATCACCCGTTAACCGTATTCCGGACGATGCTGATAGTGTGGTACTATCCGGTTTTCCTACCGACCGGGAAGAATCTATTGAACTTGTAGAAGAATGATTCCTGGATCTCGAATCGGTGGAGTCTTTTGGTCTCGAAAGTATGGGATTCCTCGTATTTTGATTATCATAATGTCTATTCGGTTTTTCATTACTTCTACGTGTCGACGAGATTGAAGTTTCCGGAGATACTGAATCGTCCGGATTCGCCTGATCTTTCTTGCGATGCTTCTTGTGATGATTGGGTGTCGATTCAAGAGGCGTAATAGGAGATGGAGTCTTCCAGGCTTTTCGTATTTCACTTGTTGAAGACTAAATCAAATACAGAAGAAGTTAGACTGATAACAGAACAAGAGACAAGCTTAAAAAAAAGCTAATCTCCACTTGACATGCGTCGTATTCTGGACTGGATATCTGTGCGATTTTCTTTCTGTCTTGGATTCCGTGTGAGATCAAAATTTAGACGATCATCGGAAGAATTGTCTAGTGGGGATGCGCCTTAAAAATAATATCACGTATTTTTTATCTTAATTACAATAAGCATCCCGAATGAAAGACAGCGCATGGCGTTAAAACAACGTTTATGCAACGTTCAAAAAAATATTGAATTTGAAGAGAAATAACTGAGAAATGGAGGGAAACAAACATTTCAGTTAATAACAAGAAATTTGGTAAATTTGAGAATAATATGATCATAATATAAACTTCTTTTTTAAAGAGAATTCACTATTTCTAACAATTTTACTGAGAAACGTAAAATGGTATGTAAGCGCCGAATTTTTAAAAAAACTCTGGCCGCCAAAAAATGTTTTTGGGTTATTTATGGGTTTACAAAGAACACCCATTAACATTCTAAAAAACTTGCATTCACAAAAACGATACACGTTTAACACCATTGTTCTTCCATAATGTGCAGCAATTAAAAGTTATTATTTTAAGAAGTAATTGGAAATTTAATTGCCCTTTAATTAACTACGTGACTGGTGAAGCTGGATAAGAAAATAATTTGAAATTGCATATATCATAGATTATCCACGCAGTGAAGATTGTGTTTCAAATCAAACAGTCTACCTCTTACAAGATTCAAGACTTTTGAACAACAATGTGATAATATACGAAAGTGAAAATTGAAAATGAAAAGTGAAATTTATTAACCCAAAAAAATGAAAGTGCTCAAATTTTGAAGAAAATTTGGCCTCAGGGTTAATTAAATTATGCTAAAGAAGGTGACATTTAATTGCTGATTGTTACATTCCTAAATCTTGGACCAAATTAGACCCGAAGTTTAGCACAGTGATTATTGAAACTACGCTGAATAAGATAGCTGGTTCTTGTTCTCAAATTTATTAACATTTTATCATTTTTACGCCAATTTAGCCTTTCGTGTTTTTGTAATTGTATTTGTGGAATGGCTCTCGTTGAATTTCGAAAATCTATTATATTAAATGGTTAAGATGTTTTCATATAAGAAAAAAGAAATACTACCAAAAATCTAATTGAACGAATAGTATTATAGCTAAAAAGAATTAGATTTGTATTTGTGTACACCAATATATTGGTTACTAATAAAAGAAATATGCATTCATTATCCATAGATCATTAATTTTCATTACGAAACTTGATGCATTTTACAAGGGAAATAGTCTTGTATAAAATTGGATTATAATTACACTATTTAAAGATGCAAACAATGGAAATTTTTCCATTATAAATTAAATACATCGCTGAGAACTTGCACTTCCTTACGCAGAAAACGATTTATGGACAGGTTAACCTCATCAATTCTTATTAAAGCATTGTTTTTGTGTTGTAGAGAACCATAATACACTTGGGGATAGCATGTCCCGATCGACTGACTTTCCTTCCTTTCGTCCTACGATCTTTAGGAGAGACAATACAAAAAATCACATTTCTTTGAAAGACATATGTTTTGAAGAGAACAAAGAGTGGCAAAATGTTATTATCAGACTGACGTAAACGCTAAATAGTGATGTAATGATAAAATGACACAGCATTAATGCAACAGTGCGGATTAAAGGGGAATAAAAGGCCATGTGTAGCCATTCTCATGACTCATGACTATTTATCATTTAATTTCCTGAATACAAAGGAGACGATCTAGAGTGAAAGCTGCTGACAGATGTGTTAAAATAGTGTAGCATTCCCGGAACTAAACGTTAGCTCCCACGCTCGAAAAACCTGTCACGTGTCATGAAAGATGAGAGTGAGAGGTCGTCAAGCTAATGAGAATTTCCGACCGTTCAACCGATCTACTCGGCCAATGTCATGCTGATTGAACAATCAAAGGCTCGTTATGCAAGTCAAATAGCCAAATGTCAAAACATGACAATTGTACAATTACAACTTTTACTAATTTATCAATCCAAAGGAAATAACAACTTTATTGTAAAGTGTCTAAAAAAGAGAAGAGAGTAGGTTTAGCAAGGAAACGAATGTATTTTTGTTTAGAAACAAGCAGCATTGTAATAACCTAACGTAACCCATATTTCAGATCATAAAAATCTCGCAATTAACATACATTAGCTAGATGTGATTTGTTTTTATTATTTATAAGAAAGATCCCAAAAAACTTGGCCTATTACTTTAAAGGTTTTCTAGCTAGAGTTGTGCAAGACGCGAGGACAAGAATCTAAACATGAACAGCCAGCATGCACTACCTAAAAAATTTAAAACAACAGATCCAGCCCATGTTTGAAGACTGTACTTCATTGCACTTTTACAATATTGTTGGAATTTATGTAATATGTAACACTGGACAAAAGCCTATAATGCCTTTGTAAAACTTTTGTTAAATCTGGTGAGCAGCATTCGATCATATTTGTAGTTATCTGCAACAGAAAATACCTTCGAAAAAATAATCTTTATGATTAACGTAAATCGCGATAAAAAAATCCTTAATTTTTACTCGCGCAAAATAAATGTTCGTAAATATTAGTACCCCTCTCCCACCCCCCTCTCCCTCCCACAAGATTGAGAGAAGGTTGGTATTCAACATAAAAGGAAGTCGAATATTAACTTATAAAACACACACACCCACCCACCACTTTCGTATCCACGCAGTCATATTCATTAGTCACCTGTTCCGCCCACCAAAGTTCAAAGTCCTTTTGCAGTTTCACTTTCGATTTCTCCAGTAGGAATTGCATATGTTCGATTTCTGTCTTCAGGGCTTTCAGTTGGTTGAATGCATGTTTATACCTAGAAAAAGTATGTTAGAAAAAGTATGTTAGAAAAAGTACGTTAGAGGGACGTTATATGGACGTTTTGGGATTGGCTAGATTCATTTTTACATGGATATAATTTTGCGAAATCAGTTTTCAAAATGTTTTTTTGGGAATTTAATCTCGTGAATGAGGTTCCTCATTCGAACCGTTTATTAAACTAAAAAATATATTTTTGTGGATTTAATGAATAGCTTAAAAACCCGCAAAGTTCTACGTATTTACATATATGTGATCAATCCTTTTTGCTTTTTAGGAAAATTATGAATTACATTTAACGCTTGATTCTCACTATGGAACCTTGTTTTTGTTTACTGGAGAGTTCTCCTAGTGAGTACTAAGCTTTAGCCTGTGTTCATTCAACAAAAGTGTAATACCCCTTATGAAAAACAAAAAACAACAACAACAAATTTACTTTTGTTTCTGTGTATCAAGCTCCTGTCTCAATCCGATCTCTTCGTTATCCTCATCTGTTGCATTCTTGTTGCCAGCAGCAACTAAAAATAAAAACAACTATGTACACGCACATTAGATCGATGTTATATGGATGTTAATACAACACCAAAACGACGACCTAATAACGTTATTCTAACGTTTCGTTCTGTACATTGTGTTGTACACTTCAAAATGAAACTCTGGCTATTAAGCTCAATTCACCTTCCAAATCATGTTCTAATCGCACCAGGTCAAACTCTTCTTGCTATTCTCGACACTATTCTCGGTCGAATCATATTATCAGATTATCACAAAACAGAAAAGCAATTCCTTAATTCAATTGCTGGGGGTGTAATGATCTCAAAACGGGTGTGCAGCAAAGGTTTGACGAGGAGGTTAGTAAAACCATTGAAGGGTTGAGGAGGTTAGTAAAACCATTGAAGGTTTGACGAGGAGGTTAGTAAAACCATTGAGTATAACATGTCATGGAGAGGTAATAGAAACAAACCTTGCAGTGAACGCCTCATTTTTATTTTATCAATCTTTGTTTTCGCTGTGTCTAAACAAAGGAACAAAAAAGAAGGTTCTTAATACGTTTTGTCGATTTTTGAACTGACACTTATGGTGTGGATTTAAAATGTTTGGCCTTCGCCATGTTGTCTTTTACTTTTGAGACCAAGACAAAGATGACCAGCCGGTCAGAGTCAACTACTCTATGAAAAGTGAAGAAATCTGAAAAACGAGTGTATTTCTATTCAAAAAAGTCATTCAGATTTGTTTTCAAGAAATTAAGGCATACCTTAGTTATGATATAAAATTAAAATACAGAATTATGTTACAAACTTACCCCCTGTCGAAGCTCTATTGTTTACTGTATAAAAAGTAATTCCGTAGCTTTGGAAGGGAATTCAGGACAGGATTGATTTTCACACATATTAAGTGTATTAAATAATCGAGTAGTTCATACATTCATACATTCATACTTACTGATAGCAGACCTTGCAATATTAACTTGTTCTCCTAATTTTTTTGCATCAGAATACCTGAAATTGCAATCTTATTCGTTAAAATTTGCCCAAAGAAAAAATAAAAAGCAGCAGATCAATTACCTTGCTGTTGGCTCTTATTACGCCTGCCAGACGGCCTCTTGATGTAAGAAGGCGTTAGCTAATGTATTAATCTGACTGATAACTGACGAGAGAATTAGAATGAGATTTGTTAGGAAGGGTAAAACTTTTGAAGAACAACCCAAATGTCTTTTCAGATATTTACGCCTTTCCAGAAGTCCTTTTAAGTGTCCCTTTTAGACATTTTCTGTAGTTAAACACTTCTCGAAATTTCATATTATATATTCTGTGGATATCACTATGACAACAACCGTATTTTTTTATTAAATTAATAAAGATTTATATATATATATATGACATGTACCTTGATTTTAGTCCCTTCTTGTTTTCTTCTATGAGCTCGTGATCAGCATAATCTCGTTTGAATAACTCAAAAGCTTCTTGTCTTCCAACAGACATTTGGCCTAAATAGTCACGCCAATTAATACATAAAATCAAATTTGGAGACTTCTGTTCTGTTATTATTATGTAAGAGTGAACAACAGAAAAATGTAAATTTCTGTGTTGATGAGAAGGGAGAAGGGAGTTATTTCCTTCACTTACGAAACTCAACAAAGGAAAAGATGCAACGACCTGATTCTAAAATCTAACCTAAATCATCACGAAACATTAAAACAACGTCGTTTGAACGTTCTATGAACGTCGTGTATTGGTTGGAGAGATTAATTTATTCCTTGCATAGTACATTCTTATATAATTCTAAGGTTTTATTCTTTCCTCGCATATTCACATAGAATAGAAATTGTTCGTGTGTTTATTGATACACCTCTTCTATACCTTTATCCCTTTGTAGATTGTCGCGTAAAATCTTATTTGGATTTCGGTTGTGTTTCGAACGAAGGTACTCCTGAAACGAAGTATAACTCATTTATGGAGTTGATATATAAATTAAACGCGAAACTAAAGACAATTGAAGTTAAAAATTTGATAATAGAAATAATGGAACACACAATTTAGCATTCTTTTATTCTCATTGTCTAAATGTCTATTTATATTATCCACTTATTCTCTGCCTAGTAGGCTTAAGAGGCCCTCGAGATCTTCCAAGATCATTTGAAGTTAATCTCGTTTGTTTAGATTCTATCTCATGGAGTAAGGGTACGGGCCACTCATAACGGCAAAGCCTCGTATTTGTTATTTTATTTACATATAAGTACACTTGTAGGTGTTGTGTGGCTGAGGCATTGATAACAGTATCGAATATAATACGGAAGAGAAAACATGCCATACGGGTATCGCCCTGGTCTCAAAGACAAAAACACTGTGTTAATTATAAAAAAAACTTATATCTACCAAGACATTCTAGAAATGAAATGCTCACAAACTAATCCTGACGTAAAAAGTTATTGGGCTTGTTTTTTCTACGAATTTTACCTCATCCGGAATACTGGAGTGCCCGCTAGAAGAACGGCTATTCATAGCGCCTTCCGTATCAATCTTTTTTTCTGATGATTGTCGCATCTCACGGTCGTGTTGTTGTCGGTTGGTGTTGTTATGGTCGTACGATCGTTGCTTGTCACCAGTCCGCTGTTTCTCTTTCTTCAACATATTTACAAGAATATCTGACGACGCAAACGGTTACGGAGAACATAAAACATATTTATGGCTAATAAAAAACTCACTAAAGTTTACGATTTGCGATTTACGTTTTACGTGAAGGAGAAGATTTTCAAGATTAGCGAGTCTGGCATAGAAAAGGTGAATGCGCCCTTAAACCATTATTATATTTTATATAAAGTTCATTAGAAAAATATTTTTTAATTAACACCCTCTCCCTGGAATTAAAGAGAGACACTGACAATAAATTCCATAGCCATATCTGGATGCGTGGCACAATGGTTAAGATACTTAGTTCTGAAACGAAGGGTACGAGGTTCAAGCCACAGTCTGATTCATGTAAGGAATGACACATGAATGAACATCTCACACGATCCTCCCGCCAACCCAGCTGTCCATCTTTTCAGAGGTCGGTAATTGGGTAAACTTAATTGATTCAGTGGGTAAGTGTCATTCTTTGCGTTGTATTGAGCGAAATTCAATAGATCTGCGGCTAGTGAGAATAAATTTTCTCCTTCAAAGATAGAGTTTCGGTCTATAACACTAATACAAAAGGTAGCAGAATGCGGTTAGCGCTATAAATTTCTTAGCTTTCTAGGACCCATTCCCATGTCGGGAGGGCTCAACTTACTTACTTACATATGGCGAGTCAGTGCAGAGATTCCATAAATTATAATTTTTCTCAAAACAAAGAACTAACTATACGAATGGGAAAAGGATACTAATTTCGTTATCTCTCTGTAAGATCAGGTCTTTTAGTTTTTCCAACTCGTGAGTATCGGCGAGGTACGTGTTCTCTATTGTTGTAACACTGTCCTCTCCTCTGTTTGGAAGAAGTGTTGCTGCTGTTG